>QFET01008985.1:0-26189 GCA_003316355.1 Tuber calosporum | reverse complement strand
TTTTTTTTTTTTTCATTATCTATTTTTAAATTTTTTTATCTGGTGGGAGGTTGCGTTTTTTTTGGGCATTTTGTCAGAGACTTTCAGATAAATGGAGCCTTTACATTTTCACGGGGAATACAATATTCACTGGTTCTGAAGTCGTGGGGAGAGTGCTTGTCCTGCTCACTAGAGGTGCGAGATTTGAGTAGCTGAATCCGCAAGAAAGCTCTACATGCTCCTTTGCACAGCCTTCAACCAGAACGCGCTCCTGGTGCTCGAACAAAATATTATGCGTATCGTATAGAACCCATCAATACAGCTTCAACCCCACCTATCCCTGCATACATACACGGCCTGCAGACTCGCCCAACACTCACGTCCATAATACTCCGATCTCTGGTTCTCCCTCTTTTGTTTCCTTCCTCCTTTCCTGCTCAACTGCGCCCAGTAATCCTTAATATAGACTCCACGTTTTAGTGCCAATCGGCCCATCAACCAACCAACCAACCAATCGGTCAACAACCCCAATAGCACGGAGGGTCGTAACCCTCAGTTGAGAGAAATGAATGGCCCTTCTTTTTTAATTTTTTTTGGGGGTAAGATATATCCAGCAGGAGAAAGTGGGGGTGCAGAAGGCGATCTTTTTGGTATGAGTGAAACAGGAACACTCACCCCCCCGCTATCCCGGATCTCATTGATTCGGACACCTAATTGCCCCGTAAGAAGCTCTGGGTTTTAAATTTCTTTATACCAATACCTGGCTTGCTGTCCTGGATTACTTGGTGTACTGAATCCGGACAGATTCTCTCGATTGAGGCCGTTCAGGAAGCGGGAGACGACTGTTCGAGTACACGAATATCCTACAAGTACCAGGCAAGGTGTTTTCGTGCTAGGCAGGGGATATTTGACTAGCAAAACTACCCCTGGCTTGCACGATATCATCTTGTCTGGCACATGTGCTGTATTTACAATTGTCTATCTCCGCTAGGTTGCTAATTATCAGGTGACAAAAGTTAAGAAGGATTAGTGATTCCCTGGCATGTCAGATAGCCTGAGGGTTTTGGATGTATTGGGTCTTATAAAATGCTGTATGCAATTCTATAAAGGCCCGGTTTGGCATGTCACTGTAAGAAAAAAACTCGGTTTTTGGTG
This sequence comes from Tuber calosporum, assembly GCA_003316355.1. NCBI lineage: Eukaryota > Fungi > Ascomycota > Pezizomycetes > Pezizales > Tuberaceae > Tuber > Tuber calosporum. Next base: position 25,055 of record QFET01008985.1, on the reverse strand, counting down.
AAAAAAGGTATTCCTTGAAATAAAAATACAAAACGTTTGTTGAGGTGACTTGTGAACTACAGGTACAGATGCATACCTACGTAAATGCTCTTATCATGTATAGTTTATCTAGGTATGCTATGGCAGACTGGTAGTCATACCTAATTACTGGTTCAACTGAATGGGCTTACCATATTGTAATCAAGGCTGTCCGGCACACCCAGCATCGAGACATTACTAGTAAGGATGGTGGAGTGTTCAGGCTTGGTTAACCTTATGAATAGGGAGCACTGTCTGCAATGTATTTTAGCTACAGTTACAAATAAAGAACTATCTGACTATTGTTTTAAGCTGCTCCCAACTATCTCGAGAATCCCAAAGGGACTCTGAAGACTCTATTAGGATAGGGGGAGAAGCGTCGATGGATAGGTCTTCAATAAACAAGGTAAAAGGTATGGAACTAATAGCGTGAGTGCTCACCTTGTAGTATTAAAGAAAATAGTCCTGTAAGGCTTGAGAGTCAGAATCCTTAAGGGATTGCAGGCTCTTTAAATACAAAAGATTGTAGTTAGGAAAGCAAAACAAAAGCGGAAACATCCTATCCAACAAACATGCTAACAGAGGTAGCATAACAAGGTAACCATATTCCGTAAACAGAGGGTTAAAAGCGACAGGATAGAGCTAACAAAATGACTAATGGAATCCAAACTAGGAGGAACAAGCAATCACAAATACGAGTCAAATCAGGTAGGTATAGCAGGAGGAGAGTGATACGAAAATGGGCAGAAGCAATGAGGCAGTAATGATAAGTGAAACAAGGAAAGAATAACCTGTTAGGAACTCAAAACCAAGTAGGAAAGGACAACCAAATAGTAGCACTTATCAGGTATAAACTCAAATAAGTAATAACCAACATCAACTTGGTAGTAATAGTAGAAACATAGTAGGATTCCCTTATATTCCCCCTTAAAAGAAATAAAACAAACAATACAAGAAGGAATATCCTAAAATCCTTAATGACCAACCCACCTTTGGACCATTCCACTCAATTTCTAAACATATAACTTAATCTATAAACATATATCAATCACTGGTATCAGAACCTTATGCACTTATTAGCCCTATCGTAGCGAAAACAATACCAGGAAGCAATTAGCCTTCTATCTCTGATATATCTCAGGTGGAGTGCGAAGTGCTGGTATAGCATGCTTAGTGGTCTGAGTCTTGAAGAGGTTTCAAAAATCCATTAGGGTCAAGCTCTTTGGAGAAGAGGACATAGTCTGGTGTCTCAAGTGTCCAGGCAGACAAAGTCTGGCCATGGGACCAAAGCAGTCTGAAAGGTATATATTCATTGTAGGTATTGAACTACTAGGATCTGATGTGGGTGCTGCCGCCTTCAAGATTGTAGAGGAGTTCCCATGTTGCTTCGATTTCCTCATAGCCTTTTCCAGTGGATAAAGAACTGTGTCTTTCTGCTATAGATTCCATCATTGAGTATCTTTTCAATATCCCATTATCCTTGTCCACTAGAATCGATGCTGACAACCTCTTTGGATATGGGTTCACGTGTTCCTAGTAAAGCAGAGGGGTTCAGTCTTTGGTAAATTTGAAGACAACTTTGGTAGATCCAAGGGTGGATTCCTGCCATTACGGGCGGGAGCATGATTTTGTAGTTGTCATCTCTGTCAGGTAGTTCCCACACTGAGAATGGTCATAACCACAGTCCAACCTGCTTGTGATTTCACACAACTATATGGACATTGGGTGCTGACATGAGGATAACTTAAGTTTAGTTATCGAGGATTGAGGGTCAATCCCTTCATCTGTTTTCGCGGGAGGTAGTTTAGCATACTCAGGCCATCTTGTATGCATCTTGCGCGAGTAACTGGTTCCTCATGATCTGGCAAAAGATTTTTTGTGCTGTTGCTAACGAAATGGGAAGAACACTGACACATGGGAGGAGGTTTCGTAGTTTGCCAAAAATAATTTCTAAGGGGAAGAGTGTTGTGATATTGCTAGGTGCTACATGGATTACAGACTGGGCATAAGGTAGGTAGCGAACCCACAGGGTTCCTTTAAGGTTAATATAGTTCCTAAGGCATTGGGGAACAGTTCTGATTCTGCGCTCAGTTTGTCTATTAGTCTGGTGGTCGTAAGTAGGAGGCATGTTGACATAAACTTTGAGATTTGTTATAAGCTGTATCCAAACAGTTGAGGTAAACTTTGAGCCTCAGTTAGAGACTAGAGAGGTAGGGAAACCATGAATGGAAAAGTCTCAAGAAATATGTGTATGTACAGTTTGAATAGCTGTGATGTTCTGAGAGACTGGAATGCGGTAAGTAACCTCACTGAATCAATCTAACACAAACATAATTAGTTTCTGTTTAGAATCACTAGGGAAACATCCTGCAAAGTTAATTGCAAGAGACAAGAATTACTGTCAGGAGTCAGGTTGAGGGGTGACTGATCCTTCAGGAACAGTGGTAGGTTGCATGTTAAGCTGGCATAGGTGGCATCCGAGGAAATAGTCTTTGAAATTGATCCTCATTGAGAGCCAGTAGAAGTGTCTTGCAGCATACTCAAAACATTTCTGCCAACCCATGTGTTACCTTTGTTCATGTGTAAAGGGAACAATTTCGCTTCTGAGCTTGCACCTTCATAGCTTGCTTCATAGGTACATAAGGACATTCACAATTGTTATCCTGACCGTTTTCTGACAAGAACTCTATCATATAAGAGCCAGTCAGGATGACTAATAGCCTAGGTAAATACCTCGCGAGTAGTGTTATTCTGAGTAACATTTTGAAAACTGGACTACTATTCTCCTTTTATGTAGTTGGTAAGCTGAAAAGCGTGAAGGTCAAGCTGTGAAAAGGGCTGATCAAAGAAGAAATTTTCATAATCAACAGGTGCTTTGAGGGTTAGGAGATACCATCCTTGATCGATATCCAGTATTTTTCTTTCTTTACCCTTATCAATAACTGGATGAAAGAGGGGGTAGCCATCGTCATCGTGGAGAGGAGGAGGAAGAGCCCATCTGTGAACTGCTCTGCACTTGGGATGATGAGTTGAGACAGGGTTGGGGGAAGAGTAGAGTGACATGGGTCCTATAATATCACGAGATCATGAGGCAAAAGTGTTGAAATTCTTCAATTTGTTTCATATGTATATTTCCTATGGTAATATTGTTTATATCTCTGCTTGATTATTTCTAGTTTACTCAGGGAAACTACGGACATTACAACAGCTAGGAAATATCATATTCTCGGTTATATTTCATGATAATGTTTGAGAATAAATGTGTATATTACTTATATTATGTGCGGGATTTCTCGGTTATCTTTCCATGGATAGTGACCTTTTACCGGTCATGTATCATGTGTTATCTTTCGGTTTATTTCGCGCACACCACTTCAGATTACACATATTTTATTGGGATTTCCTTGGTAGTTTTTCAGGGTCAAACATGTTTGCACTTATATTTCTTACAATGTTTTCCCTATTTTTGTTACTGAGTACATGGAGGATACGCACCTGTATAAATAGCTGGTTGCTGCCTACTTTATTTAGTTAATTAAGGACAAGAACTACTACCAATCAACCTTCATACTACAATACTCCTTACACAAGTGTGCACATAGGATACTCTTAATACTGTGTTGTATTTTCATACTCATGCTATAAGATTGTGACAATACACATAATTTAAACCGGTTATGAGCCCGGTACATCCATAGCTATACGACTTACACTTATGCGCTATCCTCTTTCACCACGAAACAATTTCCCTCTGAAATGAAACTAACAACTTTCACGGAAAAATATTTCATGTATCATTGAAACATTTCCTCGAATCGAAACACGAAATGAAACAACGGTCGAAATGAAACGTTCTTGTCACAACATTCTTGGCAAATCGATACGAAAAGTCTTGGTGCTCCACGCTAAAGTCCGTGTTTTCCTCCCTCACTAAATCTGAGTTCTTACTGAAAGTGCAATTTTCTAGTTGCAAACACTTGCAAGTGTAAAGCAAAGTACCGGTTCTTAGCAACTAAAGTCACTTTGCCTTCAGCGAGCAATAATGGCCATGGCAGAAACCACCGTTCTCATCCAGAAACTCCTGCACCAAACCCCAGATCTTATGCCAACAACTCCAAACGTAGTTGGGCACCAAGTTATAAATTGAGCTCAATTCCAAAGCTTACTGGCCCTAATAACTACCGGACCTGCCGATATATCACGGAATATGTCCTTACCTTATACAATTACAGAGACTTAGTAACGGAAAAGAAAACTCTACTGGAGGAAGAAGAGGACGAGGATGGAAATAATAACTCTGAGAGATTAGATGAATTTCACGATCGATACTAATTGGCCTTGGCCTACTTCCTTGAAACTATTGACCCCCAAAGGCTTATTTTGTAGCCACTGACAAATAGCTCCCGCCATCTGGAAAGCATTCCAAGATAAATTTGCTAGAGAAAACACCACCTCCTTCTTCAAACAACTCAACTCTGTCCTCTATACCAAGTACGATACCACTGCACCTATTGCAGACCATATCAACAAGTACGATACCCTCTGGAATCGAATGCAATACCGTTGCTCCTCCTCCTCTGCTGACGACCGATATGCTCTACCATTTGTATTTAATTCAGTATTCGAGTCTCTCTAACCCAAAGCAGCAGTTCTTCTCTGCTCCCTTCCTGAGTAGATGAGAAACATTGTCGACAACCCCCAAACCAAGGAGCACCTTACCTACAACCATGTCTACAACAAGTTGTTGGACATGAGACCCACGGTTACCACTGAGGACGCCAAAGCGTATTAAAGCGCTGATGTCAATGGAAAAGGAAGGGAACCTCCACGGAAACCTGCTGCCACACCCAAGGAATGCACCTACTGCAAAAAGCATTGCCCCACTGCTCGCACTGAGGGACATACCTGGAATGAGTGTAATAAACTCAAGGGCGACAACCAAAAGAAGAAGGAAAAGGAAGCAGTTAGTTCAGCAAAGATCGGTAAAGAAGAAATATCTGAACCGGTCAGTACATCTACATCCCTCCTCTCTACGCAAAAGACTCCTCACCTACACAACTGGGTAATCGATACAGGCGCAAGCTCACACATGACCAGCAACCTAGACCTTCTTATAAACTTTGAACCAAGTACAGGGACTGTTAAGTTAGGCGAAGATTCAGTAATAGAATCATGTGGCTGAGGAACTGTTAAGCTCATGGCCAAAACTTCAAACGGTCATGTAGCCCCGGTATTCCTAAAACATGTTATCTGGGTTCCAAAGTTAGGTTAAAGTAACTTGTTGTCATGACACGCTATTGTTTATTTGGGGAATGGTTTTTCTTTGTGTAGTAAAGGGGCGGATATGTTTGTATACAGGGAGAATAAAAGAGAAGTAATATGGGGAAAGCTTGACGGTAAAGATTATGTTGTGCAAGAAGAGAAAGTAGTGGCGAACAAGATGACTTACCAACAGTGGCATGAAGCCTTCGGACATCCTTAACCATCCTACCTCAAAAGTACCAACTACTCAGACAATCCAACTATCCATGAAGTTCTCCAAGACTGGCAGTGTGAAACATGCATTACGTCGAAATCAACAAAACGCAAACCCGAATCTACAGTCAAAAGATGTGAAAATCTCTTTGATTTAATCCACTCTGATATTAGTGGACAATTCTCAACCCCTTCCTTCAGAAACTCCAGGTACTATGTCACCTTTATTGATGATCATACACGTTACACCTGGATTTACCCTCGTAAAGCTAAATCTGATACTGTTAAAGTATCCAACCAATTCATCAAAGAAAGACACACCCAGGACAACGCTACTATTAAGCGATTGAGAACTGATAATGGAGGAGAATATGTCAACAAAGATATGACAACCATGTTTGAAAAACAGGGTATCATACATGACAAAATACCTCCCTACTCTCATGAATCTAATGGCCTTGCCGAACGGTACAATAGCACTATTATCACATCTACACGCTCTATGTTATCAGGTCTTACACCGCGTTTATGGGCTGAAGCAGTTACAACAGATGTATACCTCTGGAACATCCTCCCTAACTGATCTATAGGAAAACCAATGCCCTATGAATCATCTCTACAACAAGAAGCCGTTAGTAAACCACCTACGCCCCTACGGGACTAAATGCTTTGTCCCTATACCTGAGGAGACCAGAAAACCAGGAACAAAGTTACAGCCCCAGGTCATAGAAGGATACCTTGTTGGATATACTTCCTCCAGCGAAATATACCGTATATACATACCATCCTTGTACAACATCTCAGAAACGCCTCAGCTCCACTGGACAACCAAGACTATACTACCTCTTGATTCCAAGGAACCTGCACCCTCATCAGAGACCTTTGCAACAGTCTACCCACCTTCCTACCTAATAGCACCAGCACCCGATAAAACTCTACCACAGGAAGCAAATGACAAACCAACCACTAAAGTACATCCACCTCCATCGCCTGAATATCCTGAAGATTATGACCGTCCCCAAACTCATGAAGAAACACTGGAACCTCCTGTACAGGAAGTACAACCGGAAAATCCTACTGAGATCCGGACCAGATCTGGCAGAACCGTTCGCCCACCTCAATACTTTGGCAGAAATGTCTCTGTACCATCTGACGAGGATCCTAAAACCTACCCCCAAGCAGTGAACAGCTCGCTTAAGGAACATTGGACCCACGCAAGGGATGAGGAAATAACGGCACATGGGAAAAGTGGTACTTACGATGAAGTAGATAAACCTACAGGACGCAAGATTATTGACAGTAAATGGGTCTTTAAGACTAAGCGAAATGTTGATGGTACATTAGAAAGGTACCGTGCAAGGGCTGTTGACACAGGATTCTCACAAGTACCAGGTTTTTTCTTTGAAGATACTTTCGCTCCGGTCATCTGATATGAATCACTCCGCTTCCTCCTTGCAATATGTGCTAAAAACCAAGGGCGACCATGGCTATTCGATATCAAATCTGCCTTCCTTTATGGTGAGTTGAAAGAAGAAGTCTACATGCGACCGTTACCTGCCTTCGGTAATGGAGACAAAGTATGGTGACTTAACCGATGTTTCTATGAACTTAAGCAATCTGTGAACGAATTGTACGCTCTCCTCGCTAGATACTTAATATCCAAAGGTTTTCCGACATCCTCCCTTGACCCATGCATGCTTGTTTACAGTAAACTCGACATATACCTATCAGTTTACATTGATGACATCGCTATACACTTGGCCAACACCCCCCTAGCTATTTCTCTCATGGAAGACCAGAAAAACGGCTTTTGAGATTACGGACTTATTGGAAGCTACATTCCTACTTGGCCTCCACATCACCTATACAACCGACAGGATACATCTTACCCAGTAACAATACATCAAGTCAGTCTTCGAGCATATGGTATGGAAAACTCACGGCCAGTCTGTACCCACTTTCCCAAAGGCATTAAACCACAGAAAGGGAGAGTGGATGAACAGATACTGGACAAGTCAATATACCAATCGATAATAGGATCACTTATGTACCTGACAACTGGTATCAGACCCGATCTAGCGTATACAATATCCTTTTTCTCACAATTGTCTTCATGCATGACTGAAATCCACCTAAAGGCCGCTAAAAACACACGTCCTTCGGTACATTTACGGTATAAAAGACATTGGACTCTTCTACCCTTGTACAACTACAAACGCTATGAACAACGATGTGGATGCGGACTTTGCAGCTTGTCTCGATACCCGCCGCTCCTTCTCAGGGTATGTTTTTCTCTTTAACAATGCCTGTATATCCTGGTGGTCCAAGAAGCAAGCCTCAGTTGCAACATCTACAACGGAAGCAGAATATGTAGATATGTCCCTAGCAGCAAGGCAAATCCAATGGTACATGAAGGTCTCAGTGACATTCGGCTAACAACTCCGATCGCTTTACATGCCGACAATACCAGTGCAAATTTTCTGGCAACCAACCATCAACTAAATGAACTGACAAAACATATCGATATCAATTTTCACAAAATACGAGAGGAGATCGATAACGGTTCTTTCATAGTCCTGAAGGTTGCGTTATCAGAAAATCATGCTGACATTTGTACCAAGGTACTTGCGAAACCGGCAAATGAACGGATGATGAGATTGTTGGGCTGTAGATAATGAGGGGAAGTGTTGAAATTCTTCAATTCGTTTCATATTTATATTTCCTATGGTAATATTGTTTATGTCTCTACTTGATTATATCTAGTTTACTCAGTGAAACTACGAACATTACTACAGCTAGGGTATATCATATTCTTGGTTATATTTCATGATAATGTTTGAGAATTCATGTGTATATTAATTATGTTATGTGATGGATTTCTCAGTTATCTTTCCATGTATAGTGACCTTTTACCGGTCATGTATCATGTGTTATCTTTCTGTTTATTTCGCGCACACCACTTCAGATTACCCATATTTTATTGGGATTTCCTTGATAGTTTTTCATGGTAAAACATGTTCGCACTTATGTTTCTTACAATGTTTTCCCTATTTTTGTTACTGAGTACATGGAGGATACGCACCTATATAAATAGCTGGTTGCGGCTTACTTTATTTAGTTAATTAAGGACAAGAACTACTACCAATCTACCTTCATACTACAATACTCCTCACACAAGCGTACACATAGTATACTCTTAATACTGTGTTGTATTTTCGTACTCATGCTATAAGATTTTGCCAATACACATAATTTAAACAAAAAGTATACTGAATACTTTCTATTTATGTGATTTTGGCATTCGTTACTGACACATTTACTCCAGTGTTTACTCTGCATCTAATAGATTTCCGAAATAAGTCTAGTTCATTTACTCAGGTTAAAGGAGAGACGTCTATGAGCAGGGGGTTATGTTCAGTTGGTGTTCTACTTTGGTCAATATTTCACTAGGTGGTCACTGCAATATATTCCAATTAGCTAATAGAATTCTGGATTTGTTTAAAGCAGTTAGCGATAGCGTTTGGATGCAATAGTTGTTCTATATCTCCAGGAGCAATGTTAATTTTCACCATAAGGCCAGACAGTTGATCTTTAGCTTGATCCATAACTACTTTGGCTTGGAATGTTCCTGAGGGCTGCTGAGATAGGAGGAGGTCTCAGTGATTTCAAAACCTTAAATCTCATTGATTGCAAACACGAGGGTATCTGCCACTTTGTCTCTAGCTTCTTCAACAGAATCTGGGTGGTGACTCACTTCTTGGGAGCTAGAGGGGTTTGTGCTGGTACCATTATGTGAATTTCACATGGAGTAATGTTCTGGAGTAAAAATGCAAGACGGTGCTTGCAGAGTGTGAGCAAAATAGGGGTCTTGGGTAAGGGCAATATGGAGGTAGTGTCTTGATAAACTGTTAATGGCGGAGGAGGTGGTTTTCATAGGTTTCTTGTCTGCAGGATCATCGAGTATTTGGTTAACTTCAGCTGGGGTCTCTTCACAGATCCTTGTTAGTGCATTTGCAATAACATTGTATTTGGCAAGTCTGTGTATAATATCGAAATCATAACCTTGTAGTAACTGTAACAGGCGCTAGCCTGTGTGAACGGTTATACAATAGAGCCTAAGCGGTAGTCTGCTATCGCTTTGGTGTCTAAGGGAGACCTGCTGAGAAACGAAGACAAGGGTAGTACAATAGAATGGTTTATAGAGCGAAGGGGAACAATAGGATCGCCGTTCAACCAAGTGTATTCACTGTCTAGGCATCTGTCTGAAGTCTGATGTCTCCTGCTAGCCAGGAGACCACTCTTAAATACATGAAATCTTTCCTGCAAGAGCTGAGGCTCTGGAAACCCGCAGCCACTATCATTACCGGTGAGTGTACAGCTACCGGAATCCCGTGGCCCTGCCGGAGTCCTGGAAAGCCTGGGGCTTTCCCACAACACTGCCTCTATCATACCGGCGGTATACATGACCTGTTCCTTCCCTTGGAACTCCTGGGGCACAATCCTGCCGATCCTCCAAAGCATAGAGTAATAAGGGCGCCGGAATCTAGAGATTCCGGTAGGGAACTCAAATACAAAAGAAATCAAATCAAATGAATGTAATCTGACAAAGGAAAGGCTAACGAGAGTTGGAATAGAGGTACCGGAACATGTACACATGTTACAGTAACGTGGACCCTTTAGTTTAGCCGTAAGAAAGGTTAGTCTGCTTGAGGAAAAAGGATAGTTCCTTGTTACTAGATACAAAGTGAACTTGGTGCTATCTAGAATCAGATAGAAAGCCTGAATGGCATTAACAATCGCCAAAAGTTATAATTCATGGACATAGTAGTGCAGCTGACTTGTTGCAACCTTCCTGATCTGGATAGGGAATGGTATCCTTTCTCAGACCAGGGTCCTTGGCCAACTGCTGCTCTTGATCAAACCTTAGTGCATCAGTAATGTCATATATTGGATTAGCAGATGTCTAATATGAGATGGGGCAGAGCAGACTTGTATTCTTGGCCGATTGTTTAATCTGTTCGATGGCTTCCTCATACAGAGGTCACAATTCAAACACTTTTTGGGAAATTAGGCCTGAGAAGAGTGCAGTAGTAGAAGCAAGGTGTAGGAGGAATTGTGCATGATGTATCACAACTGCAATAAAGGTCAGAAAGTCTTTTTTTGATTTTGGTATGGGCCTGAGTTGAATGGATCGAATATTTTGAGCGGTTGTATAAGTTCTTCTCTCCTCTTTAACATATCCCAGGAGTGAGAGCTTGGTAGCAAAGAATTTGAACTTTGCTGCTGATGCTTTGATATGGTACTACTTTAGTCTTCTCAAGACTGATCTGGAGTGCGAAATATGGTCCATAATAGTTATTGAGTAGATAGTGCTATCATCCATGTATACCTAAATAAATTTTTCAATAAATCTGTGTAGCACAAACTCGATATCTCTCATAGCTGTAGCAGGGGCATTGGGATCTCAATGCAGGATAACTCTGCAGGCAAAGGATCCAAAGGATTTCTTGATAGTGTTGTATTTCTCCTCGCTAGGGAGAATTAGAAATTAGAAATACCAATTTTCTAGGTCAATAGTGGATCTGAACTTTGCTCTGGAACAGTTCTGAGTATCTTAGCTGGTTGGGAATCAATCCCTTGTCTTTGATAGTAGTATAGATCCTGGCTACAAGGGCAGCAAGTGGTATGATTTCGCAATTGGGTTGCTTCTTAGGGAATATGTTGACTGGGTTGTAGGCCTTGCGTGGATACATGATTCCCTTTGCTTTCCAGTCTTAGATTAATGCTCTGTATGCAGGCATGATCTAGTTTGAGAATGAGAATACACACAGATTATAGTCTGAAATTGCATCTTGCAGCTGGATGTGGTGGTTGACATCTCCTGAGGGTTGTAATTCTGCACTCTTCTTCCTAGGGGATACAGTAGGAAACTCAGACATGAAGTTAGGAGCATGTGCTTCATACATGGCTGAAAATCATGCATGAGTTGCTCTCTTGGAGGTTAAGGCAATTCCTTTGTCAAGGAATATGATAATAAGTTTTCCGTAGTCTATTACAGCATAGTGAGTGGTAAGGTATGGCATTCCTAGTAGGATATCATAGTTGTCCAGGTAACAGACTAGGGGTTCAGAGATCTCGCTGCATTGCTTGTCAGTCTCTATGATAGGCTTTGCCAAATAATTGATTGCAGAACCTGATCTATTAACGGCTATATTCAGGTTGATAGGAATTTCAAGAGCCCTGGAAGGGAATTTGTAGGCAGTGACATCTTTCCTGATATGTAGTTGTCTCTTGTGGAACCTGTATCGAATAGTACTTTTGCCTTGTAGCCATTGCCTGTGATATATACTTCAAAGACTTGATATTCAGTTCTACTAGGTTCTCCATAGTTGGTAGTAACTGTGACTGATTCCTTACATGGGGATGGATTGCCTGAGTGTTGTATGTTCTTCTGACATTTGGGGGTCTCCTGGATATGCTAAGGCCTACATTTCCATGCTCCTGGATGTTCCTATGCTTGTTTCTCTCAAAGCAGTTATTAGAGTAGTATCCATGCTTTCTACAATAGTAACAGTCATTATCGCTCCTGGGCGATCTTTCTCACCCTGGGATACTATAGGATTCTAAGAGGTGTTGGAGAATCTTACTTGATATACCTGGGAGCTGTTCTGGGGGCATTTGGTTAATTATAGGGAAACTGTATCAAAGGTTGCATTTCCATGAAAGTTTTGATTTCCATAGAGTCCTGTAGAGTAGGCAATTGCATCTTGCATTTCTGCTATCCGGGCTAGCTAGTCCAAGGAGGTATCAGAAGTAATATGTGGTTTCATATCCCGCTTGAGCTTTATATTCATGGTAGTTTAGTATTAGAGCTTGACTGAATAGTATGAAATTCTGCCTTGGGGGAGACTCTCTCTCCAGATTTCAAGTTTGATTGCAGTATCAGTAAGATGTACTGATTTTCCACTAGTAGTTTGCTTGACCTGTAGCCAATATTCATAAATAGTATCTGTAGATGTGGATGGAAGGCAGTAGGCCTCAAATTTCTGCTTTAGTCAAGCAACAGTGTGGTCTCTTGGGATGGTCATATAGGGAAAATATATCGACAGCTTTCTCTTCAGAATATGCTCCATAATATTACAGGGTTTCTGGGGTATTGTCAGTTATGCCAAATTTGGCGATCTATCCATGGACTGTGGTGAACCATGTATGACTCTCAATGTGTCTTGATCTTTTCCTACTCCTGTAAATTTAAAAAGTGCAGGCAATTTAGGAGGATTATTTCCCTCAGGTGGGATGAACATTCCAATGGGTGCAGGGCTTGGATTGCTTAGTAGACCAGGTAGAGGAAGAGTCTTAGCGGACTTGGTAGATCGTGATGTGGAGGGCTTGGTTCTGGTGGTAGAGTTAGTGGTCTAAGTGGCGTAGTTGAGGATGCTGGTTGTAGAGTATTCTCTGGACTGGAATCTGATTCTGATTCTGAACTTAATTCTTTCTTGGATTTGACTTCTTAGTGGAGCTGTTCTTGGACTTGTTCTGGGACTTGGACTTGGCCTTGGTCATGGTATTGGGATTGGTGTTAAACTTGGGCTTGGTCTTGGAGGTCTTCATGGCTGCTGTTGCGATCTACTGTAGAGAGTTCTGAATCCTCAAATGGTGCTGCAGGTGGGGGTACAGGTGCTTGACTATGGGGTCCTGAGGAGGATGCTAAGGATCCGCTTAGGAAGTGCCTTCTAGTATCTCTTAGAAGGGAAATAGTTGCTAGCTAGGTTGAGCAGGTCACACTTGGAGTTTGCACTAGGCCATCTTGGTAACAGGGAGGTGTACTAGTGCTGTAAGGTCAAGGTAAGTGAATGGTCATCTGTCATCTGCCCAAGCTCAAAGTTATACTTGAGACTAGGTCAAAAAATGTAATATACTGCAAAGTATCTTGAGACTTCCAAGGGGACTCTGAAGATACTATTCGGCTAGTGGGAGAAGCGCCGATGGATAGGTCTTTAATAGACTAGGTAAAAGGTATGGAAATAATAGAGATACTGTTCAACATGTACTCATACCAAGGTTGTGGCCAGTGGCTACAAGCCCTGTTTACTGGCACGCTCGCAACCATGGGCGCTCATCCTGAGAGCCCATCACCTGAAGGTAACATTCAGGCTCATAGTCACTTTGTGGATTAACATCATTGAGTGTTCAAGATCACTTTGTGGCTCACCATTAGTTTGTCGTTTAAGGAAATATTCTGTCTTTATGTAAATTTATCATATTATTGAAATGAGTTTTGAAACATAATATACAACCATTCTGGCTAAAACATCATGTGGTACTACCTCTATCCTCATAACATTATGCTAGCTTCAACATTCTTTGTATTCTCCAGCGAGCCGGTAGAGCCATATGGCTATATTGAAACACACAACTAGGCAGCCATTGCCTCAATGCAGGGAGGAACCGAACATACTCCATACCTGAGTGCACTTTCTTGAAGCTATGAAGTACCAGTATCTCGACTCAAAGAAGATAGCATGGGCTGCAATTATGACAAGATTGCCAACCACCAATAGAAAGGTCTCAATACCAGATAAGCTAGCTGTCGGTCAGTATCTTGACTGTCTAGATATAGTGGGCACCAGTGCTCAGCCCTAAATTGTATACCGGTCTGTAAACACAATTCTCCAGAATGTACATCCATGTCCTCTACCAGCCCCGGGCCCAACAGCAGGTGAGCATTGAGTATCAAGGCTCCTCGTGTTACACCTGCAGTAGTTTATCTGAAACCAATAAACTCTTGATTCAGACTGTAAAAATGCACATAGGCCAGACAATATACAAGCTAGGTTTACTAAGTACCAAGCAGTAGGGCAACAATCCAATATTGACGACCATGATATTTACAACTTCGATGAACACGGCTCTATATTTGGTATTCGCCATGACCAGTTGATAATAATCAGGGATCCAAAATTTAGAGTTATAATTAGGCAGTACAACAAACTGGGAGCTTGTATCTGTATGAGAGACTATTAGTTGTGATGGAAGATTCCTTCCACCAATGATAATAATCCAAGAAATTATTCACCAAGAACCTTAGTATACTTAAACATCTGTACTAGATAATTTCTTAATAGGTACATCAGAAAGTGGCAAGAGTAATCAGGACCTGTCGATTAAGTGGATTGGACACTACAATCGATTTTCCTCTGCAAAGCAAGTTGTAGTTTATCGACACCTCTTACCTCATGGATTTGGTTGACACTGTACCAAAGACTTCATTGACTACTGCGATTAGAACAAAATTGTTTTCTTCTGCATTCCTCCACACACCAGCCACCTCCTTCAGCCATTAGATGTGGTTGTTTTTCAACCATATAAGCATTGTCATGCTGAGGCTGTTGAAGCTGCAACCTGAACTGAGTGTGGGGACTTTGATAAGAGTGAGTTTCTCGACATGATCAATAAAATACATCAACAAACCTTCTAGTAATCCACTGCCCACTTTGCCTTCTATACAATGAGCATTATCCCTTATCACCCCGAAGTGGTCATCTACAAGCACAGAGAGGAAACAATTATTCTCGCTATACCAGTAATACCACCATATTCCGCATATCCTGCCATCTCCCTCACAATCTATAGCCTAAAGCGAAAAAGTGAGGAGCTAATCCTTTAGGCTATAGAACTTTACTAACTATCCTGTATTAGCTAGGGCTGGGATTTGTGGGAGGATTGGCTCAAGAACAATCAGGGGCATTTGTCATGGAACATATGAAGCACATGCAAGCAGCCAAGCCAGCATGAAATGCAAGATATAGAGCTTAAACTGGAAAACAAGTTCAAAAAGGATGGGTGTTTTAAGCATGGGATGCTAGACAAATATTGAAGAAAAGACTATATGGTCAGGTAGAAAGAGCAGATAAACAGTTAAGGCAGGCAGAAAATGCAAAGAGGAGAAAAGAGCAAGGAGTGCACTACGCTTTTCTCAATGAAATAAAAGCATATATTCAAAAAAAGCCTTGTATTAAAGCCAATAAAAAGAAAATCTCCAAACTGATAGTTACAGCTATCAAGCGATAATCCTAATGGAGAAAATAGACTTTCATGTCAATTAAAATAGTATTACTACCTCTCACCTCAACTTATGCTGAACCAACAAGTAAACTAGCATAACAAATTACATAAAGCTAAAAACTAAAGGTAAGCCACAAAGTACCCTTAAACGACATCTAATAGTTAGCCACAAAGTAATATTCATCCACTAAATGATGTTCAGCAACAAAGTGACTTTGAGTCTGAATATTATATAGACCTAGCTGGCACTGAGGATCAGTGACCATAGTTGAGAGTTTGGGAGTAAACAGGGGTTGTGGCAACTAGCCATAACCTTGGTACAAGTAGTATTAAAGACTATGAGACTGTGAGGCTTGAGAGTCTGAATCCTTAAGCAATTTTATGCTATATAAATACAAAAGATTGTAGCTAGGAAAATATTACAAAAGCGCAAACAACCTGTCCAACAAATATGCTAACAGAGGCAGTATAATTTGGTAATCATATTCTGAAAACTGAGGGTTTAAAGCAACAGGATGGAGCTAACAAAATAGGTAATTGAATCTATACTAGGAGGAACAAGAGATTATTAATACTATACAAATCTAATAGGTATAACAGGGGCATAGCAATACCCAAATGGGTAGAAGCAAGGAATGTGGTAATGATAAGCGAAACAAGGAAAGAATACATAGTTAGGAAGTTATAACCATGTAGGAAAGGACAACCAAATAGTAGCACTTCTCAGGTATAAACCTAAATAAGTAATACCTACCATCAATTCAGTAGTAATAGTAGAAACATAGGAGGATTCTATTACAATTGTTAACATTTTAGTAGCAAGCTTAGCTGTCAAGTATAGAGGCCTACCATCATGGGTATCATGCTTTGGAACATGCTGCTGGTATATTTAGGGACTGATAGACAAATTTGAATTTAGTCTATTACACTTGACTATATATTATATGAAAATAAAGTAATAGATAAGAGACATAACTTTTACAGGGAAGCCAATTAAGTTCTGGTAAATTGGGTAGGTTGTGAGTGTATCGAGAAAGTAGGGGAACTGTCAGGAAAGCGCAGTAGCGATAGAAGTAAAATTGGATAAGGATTCTCGATTGCAGTAAGAAATTTTTATATCTTAATAACTTTATATATTGTTAACGGGTCTTCTCCATTGCTTGAAGATCCCATAACTGCAGGGGTTTTTATTATTATTATTATTATTTTTGATTATCTCATATATTCGCTGCTTACATACAGGAACGTGCAAGGAGTGCTAGCCATGGCATAAACGAAAAGTTAATCCCAAATGGGCAAACCAGAGGAAATAACTGCACTAGTTCTACCCTGGTGATGGCCATACTGTCACTGCACCCACTAATGGCGTCTAATTCAAAAAGTATAGAATAAAATTACATTAAAAGAAATCATAACTGTAAGGAAAGATACAAGCAGAAAGGTAAAGCTGGCGTTTCTGGGAATTCATAGGGCAGTGGAGTATTGGGTGCTCAAAGGTCTCATCCCCTGAATGACAGAAAGGGCAGGAAGGGGAGTGGTCAACATCGCTCCAGAATGGCTGGGCGGCAAGATAACCCTTTCCAGTACACATTTGATGAATTCTTCCAGCAGTAAAGCAGTCAAGCCCTATGAAGGTATGTTTGCATAGAGAGAGCAAATTCTGGTAATATCTGTGGTTGAGGATAAAAGGGTCCAATCGGTAAGGATGTCCTTTCCGCAGTCTTCCTTCATCAGTGTATAGGAGACCACGCCTGCAATAGGAGGAGGGGGGGCGGAGACTGTGCCTGGCAGCAGCTGAGAATCGATTTGGAGGAATTCGAAACCATCTTTGGTCACTTGGCCTACAGGTGGCATATGATATTGATGGGGAGATGAGAGCTGACTGCAGGAATGGGCCGTGGTTGGTCTCCTCGGAGCGGGATGTAGCTGGCGCAAAGGCCCCGAAGTAGGGGGCCGGAGCTGTCCTCTGCCCTGTAGGAGGAAAATGGTGGAAATGATTGTGGCAGACATGCTGCCACTGGGTTGATTTCAGGAGGGGAGTACGCAAGGTGAAGTGCAGCTATCATGCATAGGTGGTGGAGGAGTGAGTTCAAGGGTAGGAGGCAAGCCTCACATGGAAGGATAGATACCGGAATGGAAGAGAAGCATTTTGCGACCCACCTCTGAACCTTGCTTCAGAAGACCTACATTTACCCCAGCAGGGCAGCATTAGGGATAAGGAGGTCAGCACCGTAAGCAAGAATAGGTAGGAGGAGGCCAATTGCTAGCCCGCAGTGGAGGTAGGGGACAATTCCATTGCCCGGGGGAGAGAGCTGCCTGATAAGACTGAAGGTCTCTTCCACCACGGCTAATATCTTAAGGAAGTAAGATGAGGTTTCCATGGAGGGGGACAACCTGTACCCAAGCCATCAGACTATGGAGGAGGGGTGGAAAAGGCTGCCATCCAGAGAGACAGGAGCCAGAGGGGTAGGAGAGGGGTTCCATGTGGTGTGCCAGTGGATGTGTTCGGTTTCAGGGAGGGAGAAGGAGATTCCAATGGGGAATGCCTTCATGCAGAGGCGAGAGTAATAATGCTGAAGAAGTTGTTCGTTCCTCTTGTATGACCCTGATCCAACAGTAACAGTGAAATCATCAATATAAGAAAACATAATCCGGTTGGTGATAGCTAAATGTAGGAAAGATAAATATATAAGATATAATAAAGGAAAGAAGGAGGAGCCTTGAAGGGCGCCAACATGAACGGGTAAGAAAATATAAGGAGACCCCTGCAAAACCTGGCGGAATTCCCTGTCAGTCAAAAATAACAGAAGCCTTGAAACCATGTAAGGAGATACACCCTTGGAGCGCATATGGGAAGATAAACAGTTAGAGGCAATATTATCAATGCTCCCATTGATGTCAAGGAATAGGATAGAGGTCCTGAGACACACAGGCTGCAGAATGCGGACTTCATCTGTGAGGACAGCACATGCGGCAAAGGTACTTGGTACAGGGAGTGAGACACATTGGTTGGAATAGATGAGGCCAACAGTACTGGCCATTAGTGATGGACGGGTTGCCAATATCCTCACTAGAATCTTAGAAACTGTGTCTAAGAGGACGAGGACCTGGGGCGAGAAGTGGGAGTTGTAGTCAGACTTGCCTGGCTAGGAGAGGACAATGCCATTGGCTTTTGTGTGAGAAAGGTGGTGGAAGCCATAGGTCAACGGGGACTAAGGATGGAGGTGAGTAAGAAGGAGTTGGTGTGAGACACCCTTTTCCAGATACCATAAGGGATCAGGTCAGGGCCACAAGTGGAGGTGTTGGATGACATGCGGAGGGCAATGGAGTATTCCTGCTTTGGCCGTGGGAGGAAGTCTCTAAAGGGGCGTAGAATGGAGGGTGAGGGCTGGGGTTCCTTGAGGGGGAAGATGTGATGTAAGAGTGAGCTATTGACTTCAATATGGGTTGAGGCATTAGGAAATGAAGAAAAGTGGTCAGGCGGGTGCAGGCTAGATATCTGGCGGACTGCCCATACAGACTTTGTATCCAGTGAGGCGAGAAATAAATTCTAGTGTGATGCCTTTGCCTTCTTTATAGCCTTGAAGTATAAAGGGTGAGTACCGCGGCCAGAATCTGAAAGCATTGTAGCTGAAGACACAGTGACATCCTTGACTTACAGTTAAAAACCTAGCCTAGTGAAGATAGCTCGGCTGTCCACTAAGGTTTTAACCTGTATCAAGGTCGTTTGTTGGGTGTATGGAGAGCCAGGAGTGAGGTAAGAGTGCTCAGATGGCAGTCAAACCAGGCACTCAGGGAAGCAGATGTCAGGAGCTGGGAAGGTGGTGGAATTGACAATTTTTTAGTGAGAGGAAGGAGGGTAGAACAATCAGTTTTGGCCTAGTTTGGTTTAGGATCGCGCAGGCGCAAAAATGGTGTAGAGAGTGTGATGGTCATAGGAACATGGTTGGAACCAGTTAGTGGGAGGGTAACACGCCATGAGCTAGCAAAGGGGGCGAGGGCGGGGCTTGCGAAGGTAAGGAGTAGGACTCCAGGGCTGGTTGAGGTGTCAAAATGAAACCTGGTTAATATACCAAGGATGTTTAAAACTGAGTAGCCTATTTCTGAGGCCAGATCAAAATATGGGGAGGATAGGTTAAATTCAGAGTCTGAGAGAACCCGTAGAGGGTCTGAGAGGGGATGAACCATGTTTAAATCCTATACCAGAAGGGTTGGAAAGGAATGTTCCTTAAACTGAGAAGCTAGGGAAACTATACGAAGATGCGAGGACCGGCCAGCTGTGGAATATGCATTGTATACCCAAATGACCCTGTAAGTTGAGTTAAAATGTCCTGAGGCTGAGTTAATGTCAATTGCTATAAGATCTTGGCAGTGGAAAAAAACTGGGAGCATTGCAAATACTTGAATGAAGTCAAGGAGAGCATAAATAGTGACCCTGTGTTTGGCACCATTAAGAGTAGGCTGGGTAAACTAATTATAGGAGGAAAATAATAGAAGGCGTCCTTTGAACAACAGAAGGGTCTTGCAGGGTGACATGTTGGAAGGTAGTGGGCATAGTATTCAGGCTGTTAAATAAGGAAAGAAATACATTGTAGCTCCCGAGGCAGTTGTACTAAATTAGAGTGAGGATTGCGCCTGATGCCTGCCTCAGGGAAGAGAGGTCCTGTAAGGGACTCATTGGCAAGGGAAGCTCGAAGAACTATGGGGAATATGGGAACTGGAAAGTCAAGCAGGGGCTGGCTGGCAGGAGGTAGTAAGGTCCATGGCGGCAGTAATGGAGGGGAGGGAGTGCTAGGAGGGTCAGGGAGTGCAGGAGGATCCTGATTCATATTATAGTCAGGTGCATTGGTGTCCTCTGGCCCAGAGGGGGTCTTGTCTTCAATAGGAGCTAGGAGGGGTGACGAGCTAGACCGGTCTATGGTCATAATGGGATCCTGTGCAACTAGAATACATAATGGGGGAGGCGGGACAGCCCCCAGAATCTGAGATAGTATTTCCACATTTGGTGCATGTGGGGCAGCGGTGAGCCGCCCCCTTGTGGGGGAGAGTACACAGGGGACAGGTGGGGTATGTGGCCTTGTACATAGGGGAGGGGTGTCCATATTGCCTACACTACTTACATTGCATGAACTTACCAGAGGAGTAGGACTTTTCTACTTTGCGTGGCATGGAGAAGTAGAGGATAATCGAGTCAAGCCTGATTATATCATATGGAGCAACGGTAACAACAATGGGGGTACTGGTTTAAGTAGCCCATAGGTCAGGGCCAGTGTCGAGGAAGCGAGTAGAATAGATAGCAACATGGGTTGTATTACAGACAAATTCTAACAGGGCAGGGAAGAGGTCCGCTTGGTCTTCTGGGAGATATGATGTGGGCAGGCTATGAATAGTTAGTTGGACCTCTATACAAGCAGGGTGAAAGGGGTGGTATGGGTTGATCCCTACTAGGAAAGCTTTGTTAAGGCGGTTAGTCATAGTGTCACAAATCGAGACTTAGCCATATAGAATTTTTCACATGACTTAGGATATGTGAGGTCATTTCTGATAATGATATTTTATTTGTATTTATGACACACGATTGTGAGGCCATATGATGTTATAACTTTTGCACCTGACTACAAGTATGAGTCAGGGGTTTCATGCATGTAACGAGATTAGCACATATGACCTATTATGGGTATTGGATAGTATGGGGAATGTATACCATGACTCACACGGAAGTCATAGTATGCAGTTGACTTATAGTAAAGTCACCAGGATTAGGGTTATGCAAACGTACCTTTATATGGAGGGTCACAGACTCTGGTAGATAGATCTTCACGCAACGGCCTAAGTTACTTCGTATGTTATTTCCTATTTATTAGTTCAATCGATTCTGTATTATTACGACTATCAATTTATATTAACAACCAAAAGTTGATTCCAGTAATGTTTTACTAACAAGTAGTAGCAAGGATTAGGAGTGCAAGGACTCTGTGTTCCCATAGACGGCATAAAGCTAAGATACCTGTATAGCAGTCAAGTAAGTGATACAGGTGGTTAGCTTTTGTTGTTAGAAAGTACAGGGTGCCTTGTCCGGCAGACTAGGGATAGGTTTGTAACATTTCGTTGCCTCTTTTGCAACACTTGAAGAATACAAAACGGATTCACCTACAGATACAGAAGTCCCATACTTCAATGACCCACAGACCTTTTTAGGATTAAAAGCAGATCTCGGAGAAGCCTTAAGCAAGATATAGCGGGAAGGATGTTCAAGACCTCCAAGCCCAGTCACCTTTGAAGCAATTTGGGGAACAGGATCGGTAAGCACGGAAACCTCTCTAATACATATGATGTTGGGGGCTGTAGGACCAGCGTATGCGAGATCTCTTGTACAAGAATAACTCCTAGAATTAGAACGAATAGTACAGACTACGGATAAGAACTGACGGCTCGAATACCCTATATCAAAACTCTGGTTATATTCATAGGCGACCACACCAAGCTGCGAGCATAGCTAGTACAACTTGCCAGATACTATACCGCCCTAGAGTTTGGAGACTATGATGATGAGTTAAAAGTAGACTTTGCCAAATGCTTATTGAAGGAATTAGCGGGTAAATAGATTACCTCCTAGGTGGATGGACTAATCCCAGCTATGTAGGATAGCTAGGCAGAATATCAAGCAATCCTGCGTACTCAATTTGACAATGTGAATGCATGATAAACAGTGAGAAATAAGATCTATAATATGAAGTAAGGGAGTCAGAATGTTATTGATTTTGGGAACGAGTCATGACTGTTGGCAACAGAAGCAGAATACATCAAAGCAATCTTGGCAAGAGCCTTCCTAAGAGGCATACATGACAAAGTACAGAACGCATGAGCAATGAGGGCTCAAGACATCACTACGACTGAAGAAATGGGAGTATGGGCCATTAACCAAGAAAATGACTTTGATGTTACCAAACATGTGCAAGGAAGGTCCAAGGCAAAGACCTATGAGAACGCCAGAAACTACACTAGCACCTACAATACCCAATGACCCCAGGAATCTCACAGAGATTCAAAAGACATAGATGTGACAAGGCGAAGAGACGCTCTGAATATATTCAAAACTGAATATTGGAGAAGACAAACAACCATTTAGGTATAGCATGTGTGAAGCCAGGCCATTTAAGGAGGAACTGCAACAAACTGAGAGACAAGAAACAATACCTAGCAAGGACCATTATCAGGGTTCGGAACCCATATTGGAAGCAAAGAACAGAAATCCACGAAATGGGTCTCAAAGGTGAAAAGCACAAAGAGGAAAAAGACGACTGTGCCAAGTAAACGATTGTCTAAGGGAATAGGGGAAAATAAAACCCATCGAGATACGAAACCTCTATGCCGCGCTGAACAACACAGAATCACTGGAACACGAAAACCACAATGTCATGGTAAAAATGTCATTACATGGCAGAGACAAGATTATCAGTATCAATGGAATAATCTACTCAGGAGCAACTGAGGACTTGATTGATTAGGAAGTATGTGAGAAATATGGCATGTCTATGGCAAAAGCCAAACAGCAACAAGAGATTTATCTGGCTGAGGGCAAACTCAGCACCATGGGGCCAGTTACCCATACAACGAGAGTATCTAAGGAGATTGGTAGCCAAAGGGAAATGATTACCTTCCAGGTGGCAAACTTACAAAACGACAAGACAGTTCTTGGAATGCCCTGGTTTAGAGAACATAGCCACGCAATGGATTGGGGAAAGGGGACCATCACGTTTGTTAGTGAGACATGCATGACCTGAGGTTCAAAAGAGTAACCAAGGGTCTTTACAGTCCCAGAAGCATAAGCCTTAGATGAGAACTTAGACAGGTATTTCTCAACGGTCCCGACAAGAAAGGATCAACGGATCCTATTTTGAAGACTGACCAAAGATGCAAAGATACCTACAAAAGGCTCACTACGGGCGGCAGGACATGACCTGTACACTAGTAAAAGGGCAACCTTACAAGCCAAAGGGTAGGAAGTCATGCGAACTGGGATAGCCATCGGATTATCACAGTGCACTTATGGGCTCATCACACCACGAAGCAGGATACGTGTCAAGAATCGGCTCACAATCAACACAGGTGTAATAGATGCAAATTATATAGGTGAACTGTAGGTAGTGATAGTGAACCTCGGGGTGGAAGATTATATAATGAACTCCAGTGACAGGATAGCATAACTGATTTTCGTACGATACCTGGACGGGGAGTGCAAGGAAGTTGTGGAACCTTCAAGAACTGAACGAGAAGATAAAAGATTCGAACGTACAGACCAAAGATGAGAACGGGACAGAAACAAATCAGAGAGTGCATTGGAAGGAAACAGGAAGGCCTGGAAAGGAATCGAGATCTGCAAGATCTCTGCCCTTGCCTTTGGGAAGTTCTGCTGAAGAGGAGCGATTACAGGAATCCTCAAGTGGAACCAGGAGCAGGGTCAATGCGATTTGAAGGCTATGAATGTCAGTACCGAACTGGCTATCAAGACCAAAAAATTACCTAGGAAAAGTACTCTTAGTGAAAATGATACCAGCGGTATACTACCAATACCTGAATCTATTCGAAGAAGGAGAAAAAATCTGGTTAACGCCTTATCGAAAAGCAGTGGACCATGAGATTAACCTGGAAGAGGGAAAGAGTATCCCAGCCAAGAGGTTATACCCACGAGGAGCAGCAGAATTGGAGGAATTGAGAAGCTATTTGAAGCAGAATCTGGAAATAGGATACATATGAGACTCCTTTATGGAACAAGTAGCAACGATCCTTTACGTCATAAAGAAGGACCGAAAAGTACAATCATGTGTGGATTCCTGAGGACTTAATGAGGTCACATAAAAAAGTTCAGTACCCACTCCTCTTGATAGGGGATACCTTGGGTTGGCTGAACAGAGACTGATACTTTACGAAGCTTGAAATAAAGGATGCATACCATAATGTGCGGATCAATAAAGGAGACGCATAGAAAACTACCTTTGCCACCCAATATGGTAATTACTAATATTTTGTAATGCGATTTGACCTAACCAATGCACCGGCAACATTTCAGAGATGCCTCAATCAAACATTAAACAGATTCTTAGATATATGCTGAATAGTATATTTGGATTAAGTGTTGGTGTATTCAGAAACAATGGCACAACACCACAAAGATGTTGGAAAAATCCTTGAAGCAATAGGAAAATCTGGAAGGAGGATTAAACCTACCAAGTGCGAATTGCACATAAACGAGGTTTAATACTTAGGGTTTATTATGGATCAAGAAGGAGTCCAAATGGATCCTGTCAAGACTGCGGCCATATGTGAATGGGCAGTATGTCACGATTGCCTAGAAGAGCGCTAGGCAGGAAGGACAGAAAAGCAGAGTAAGCCTAGTGAGGCTTACGAGGATTTCGCACACATGACTACTTTAGAGTTATGTGGGTTTTGCGCATGACGCACACTTGTGAGTTATGAGGTTATTATGAGTTGATTTC
>QFET01008982.1:11173-22531 GCA_003316355.1 Tuber calosporum | reverse complement strand
ACGCAACCATCTAAGTTCTTTCCTATACAATTACTTTACCTCTTTACCGTTCCATTCCCGTATTGGCATTGTGCGATAGGAACCATAGGGTTCGGCTATCAAGACAACGTAGGCATAGGCCTAAGAGCAATAGTGGAAATCCGCCTAGTACTACTCGTTGCAATAGTACTCCTACCCTGGTGGCTGAGATTAGCGCCACGCCCCGGACCGGACTATTACCGCGGCCCGGTCATATTCATACCACCCAAAGAGAAGTAGTTACCTGTTGTAAAACCAGCTTACAGCATAGGATCGTAACAACAATATACCCCAGGAACTCCACTGATGTGACATGGAAGGTGCTTTTCGTAAGCGAGATGGCCATTCCGTATTCTCGCAGTCTTTCTAAGACTTTTCTAACCAATATGACATGATCCTCCTCAGATTTAGAGTATATAAGTATATCATCAATGTATACTACAACTCCTTCATCAAGGAAGTCTTTCAGGATCATAGTCATTATTGATTGGAAAATGGCTGGTGCATTTACCAGACCAAATGGCATGACATTATATTCATATAAGCCGTATCGTGTGCGAAAAGCTGTTTTCCATTCATCGCCCTTTCGAATGCGGATCAGGTGGTAACCATCCTTCAGGTCCAACTTGGTGAAAATAGTGGCTCCTTCCACACGGTTGCGTAGTTACGTCATAAGGGGTAATGGATATTTGTTGTGGATAGTGACTTTGTTTAGTCCTCGGTAGTCAACGACCAATCTAAGACGTCCATCAGGTTTTGGCACAAAAAGTATTGGTGCTCCGGCTGGTGATTTGCTGGGGGAAATTTTTCCTTGTCTTAACATATCATCCAGATATGTTTGTAGTGCTTTTAACTGCTTTTACGAGAGAGGATAAATTGGTCCCCAAGGTGGTTGGGAATCTGGTTTGAGGTCAATAGCATGATTGAAGGTCTGATGAGCGGGTAGTTTTGCCGCAGTTGATGGGCTGAAAAGGTCGTTGTAGTTATGATATTGCGCGGGTAGTATATGAAGGATTATTTCTTCCTCATCATCTACTCTTGCAACTCTTCCAATAACAACTGCCTCTGGATCTTCCAGGACCTGCTCATCCCACTCGATTGATATACCTTCATCCTCCGGTAAGAGGTGAAGCTGACATCCCTGTGCTTCGAACCTCCAGCTTTCTGAGTCTTGAATTTCAGTTATAGGATGTTCATCATTCCACCACCCAAATGGAATTATTATTCCATAATTTCCTGTTGGTGCGATCTCGCACACAATCTTTGACATGTGTTTATTTTTCCCAATTTCCAGGTAAAGGGGAAGGGTGAAATCCCTTCCAGTAGATGTTTCGTTTCCAGTAAAACCCAAAATGGGTATCGGATCCTCACGAGACTTGTAAGGAATATTCAATTCCCTGATTAAATTTTCATGTATAACAAAGATATTAGATCCAGAGTCTAATAAAACTCTTATGCGATATCGTTTCCCATACACATAGATATGTGCCCTTCCTTCAGGACATTGGTAGCGTTTTGGTTCTTCTTGTTTGAGCTTCTGTCGTTTATGCGACGTTGTTATCTCCGTTCGTCCTCGCTTAGAAGACATTATGGTTGTATAGCTAGGGTGTTCGTGACAACACCAGCATTGTTTCAACCATAGAGGTCTCCTCAGACGAACTAAACAAATAGTTTATTATTAAGATTCTGGGCAGCCCACTACGAGCGGTCTTTACCCCCTGCTGAGGGACTCCCAAAAAATTAAAACCCCCGTCAATAGGGGAGAGACCAGTAAAACGCCATAAAAATGCAATAAAAAAAATTATACTTCTCTGCCTTTCGTGTAGGATAATACCCTAAAGGAGTAATAATTTTGGAAAATAAATTATACTTCCGAAAAGAGCAGAAAATTCCGAAAATAGTGACCGTTTCCGAATTTGGAATATCTCGCACCAATGTGGTATTATTTGGTGTTAGGTTGACGTGGTTGTTGTCACGTACACAACACGTCCCTGTTAGGCGAGCCCATATCATGAGGTTTTCCAGAAGACTTTACAGCTGTTCAGCTATGGTCTAGTGGTAAAATGAGCCTGGCCCGTTCATTTTGTCCGCAGGGTCCTGTGTTCAATCCACCCTTCTGGTGGATTAAACAACCGTAATTTGTACCGGAGGCATCTAGGGCTAGAGCGTACCAGGGGGTCACCCCTGCTACTGCCCAGCACTTCCCGAGTGTCTAAAAACGGGAACCACATCCAAGTGCCTAAAAAGGAGATCCTTCTTCTGAAGAAGTAAAAAGCAGGAACCTAAAATTAGAACCAATCTGAGGGAAAAAATAAAAAATAACCGAGATCTCCCTGACGGGGGAGGTCTCATCCACCGGTCCCCTGAATCCAATCAGTTGAAGCACGCTACGGAACCTCATCGAGGTTCCAGGGAACGACGGTTCCCAACATGCAAACATGGACCTGCATCTCAATTTTTTTGAAGAATTTTTGAATTCTTTTTTATCATTGTAACATTATTGTCGTGATCTTCAGCACCCTAGACTTGAGAGTTACCAGTTTTGATTCCGGTCGCTATTGCTAGTGCCCCGAATACCTAATCGCCGTCGCCGTTGGTGCCTTTAGGACATTTCTGTGTCTGATATTTCCCATAACCGAGGTGCTGGTTCGCTCTGGATTTGGTTCACCTTTGGCTGTGATGTTCTTACAGTAAGAGCAGCCGTCTGTGGTTTGCTGGAAAGCGTTTGTCAGTCCTTCGTTGGTTGCTTAGCAAAAGCTCTTGCTACCACTATGTCCTTTCGACATTTTCGCCAAGTATGGCTGTTGAGGCCGTAGCGAGTGCAAGCCTTTACTGTCTTTCGCTTATCTACAATGTCTTGAGGGATTCCATCATGAGCATTCTTCCAGTCCATATGCTCATCCTTATTATTGAATGCTCCTTTCTTTTCCGATGGTTTTCCTTTATCTGACTTCCATCGGGTAGGATTATTTTTTTGTTTCTGGTTGGTGTATCCGTGTTTGGTATTGAACCCTTTTACTGTATCGTCGCGTTTTCGCTTGGATGCTCCACTGTTTGAGGGCTCACCTTTGGATAGTTTCCGCCGTTCCAGAAATTCCTCCTCTTGTCTGCCAACTTCCCGTATGGTTTCCATCCATTACTCATCCGAGGAAAACGTTAGATGAGATAACCGGCGAAAAATTTCTTCAGGAAGTTTGCTTTCCACCCGTACCCTCCAACTAATTCCTGTGAGACTGGCCTTGATGTTGAGATTTTCAAGAAGTAGAAGATAGGTGTCGATTTTTCCCTCATAGACTACCTTAGTCATTTCTTCTAGGGCTCGTCGTTCCTCCTCAATGCCGATATATCGCTTGGTAATTTCTTGACTAAAGCGTTCCTATGTGCAATAGTCTGGGTCTCGGGTATATCCTCCTAATCCACCCATCACCTTCCAGTATTTCTGCGAGAAGGGTGCCACTTTGTTCCCCTTTGTTTTCCCCAAGGCAAAGACTATTCTGTGTGCATGATTTTCCCACTGTGTAGGATTGCGATCGAAGTAGTCTTCACAGGCTGTGAACCAGTTTCGAACATCTTGGTTGTCATTTCCTTCGAAGAAGTAGGCTGGTTCCGCTATTAGCTTTGCTGGTCGGGAGAGTCCACCGATACGTTCTAAGAAAGCCATAGTTAACCTGTCCTTGGGTACATCATATCTGGGAATAGATGGTAAACAGGGAGCGCGTTCCAGCCTGCCGCCCTTTGTACCCCGTCCATCCTCTCCATCACTATCGGACCCATCATCATCTGGGTCAGTGGCATCACCAAGGTTACCTGGTGGTGGTGGCGGTGGTAGGTTATTTCCTCCACGGTCAATTCCTTTTCCTTTATCCTTCCTTGGAGTTGATGCTGATTCCTTTGTAGGAATAGTACCTTCTATTGGTACCATTATGGGTCCTCGGTTAGACAGTCCTGGATCACCATCACTGGGTCCATACTGTGTTGGTGCAGGTGTCTTTTCGGCTAATCGAAGTACAAGAGCATCTAGGTAGGCCTTCATACCTGCACTCTGTTCTCGTTACTGTTGCGCAGCAATTTCTCTTTGTTCATTCATCCTCCTGGTCCATTCCTGTTCCTGTTAGTTCAACTTATTATTGAGTTCCATTAGTGCCTTTTCCAGGATTCGGTCCCTTGTTTCTGAGACTTGAGCCTGTTGCTCTTGTTGAGCCTGTTAGCGTCGGAACTCTTCCTGAACCTGGGCACGTAACCTTTGCTGCTCCCGTTCGATGTCGCCACCCAATTGTTCTAATGCACGGCGACCTTCCTGTATCTCAGTATCATTGATAACTTCACCTCTGGCCATACGGCTCTGCAGCAATTCTAGCTTTGTAAAACCCTGCCTGGCCTCCTGTGATAGGGCTGAGATCGCTATGTGATTCTCATCGGCACTTTCTTTCAAGGATCGGTGCAGGTGGCATAATGCATAGACAACATTTTGCTGGAAGTTATCTTGTGTATTGACAGGCTTCTTGGTTTGCTCGGCACGTTTCTGAACTCTTGATGGTGGGCGACCCAAATGAGTAATGGGAGAGCTGGTACGGCTTCGGGACGGGATTAAAGATGCCGAAGGGGTAGATTCCGTGTCATCCTCTTCGATCATCCTATCATGTCCCAAAGGACTAGGAATAGGTGTGTCATCACGTGCCATAGCCATGGCAGCTCGATTAGACACCCAAATAATTTCTCTTTGAGAAAATATAAAATAACTAGTAGTCTGGCTTTTAGGCTAAAGGTGCTAACTGGAAGAGAAATTAGCTTGAATAGCGGGTTATTCTGCAAGGTCGGTAACAAGTATTTCTTCAAAAGGTAGGATATGGTAGATTATTATTTGCGTTTTGTAAACACAGTTACCCGCCGTCTGTCTTGACGATAGATATGTTCTGAATATTTTCGCTGTATCCGAGCCAGTTGTCGAAGTGCTACTGCTCGGAGGTCAAGTGCGTATTCTTTGCAGCAGATAGGAAAGACGTTGTCAAAGTTGAGAGGTCGGCAGTGCCCACAATGTTTGCACTGATGAAAACTTTTAGCGTCAAAGTATTCTCTGGGCATGAGAGAATATAGAGTTGCTTTGGTGACAGGAGAAAAACAATATAGTGTTACGGGGTAGCCAATTCGGTACTGTTGAATTGACTAGGCCGTGCTCGTATCGAGAAAATCGGAGAACTGTCAGGAAAGCTCTCTAAAAGTATGGTTAAGATAAAAGGGTTCTCGAAGGTGAATAACTGAATAACTGAATAACTGAATAACTGAATAACTGAATAACTGAATAACTGAATAACTGAATATATTGTTAAGGACTCTTCTCCGTTGCTTGATGATCCCTTAACTACGGTGGACTGCTAACTATTTATACACTATTCCCAGTACTTAGGTTGGCCATATAAAAGAAGTATCCTTGGAAACTTCGACCATGGTCTAAACAGTGCGAACACTGTTTGACCCTGAAGATGTATGACCCCACTACAGCAAATGATCCCCCGGACTATCTATTTGTTTGAGGGTGTCAAGCACTCCACCAGTAGATAGCCTTCGATCTCTTTGCCAAATGAACTAAGTTCAAATTGATGCCGCCCATTTGCGAACATCATACGGAATACCAGGTGATCAGTCTGGATGGCCGTCTTTCCTGCATATATGCACTCATACGCAGATGCATTCGGATTATCAAGAATGCAGAATACGTAATAGATCCACTGGGATAAATTACTCTGTCATCTTTCACTGAGGCTGAGTAGTTCTGGATACGATCCTACTTCTTGCCAGTGTGGGTTGTAGTCAATATAGTCACCTCCCGGCGCTATATACCATCACATCTTTAGACTCAAAAGTCTAGTACCATATCCCATATGTGTAACACTCTATGACTAGGATGCAGTATGAGTAGCATGAGGCAGATGGCAGGCAAAGGAAAAGGTAGGAAGAAGGAACTCTTAAATTAGCCTGTATATGCTAAAACCTGAGTCTCGAGCCACAACCTCAAAATATTTATTTGAGCTTAACCAAATAGCTAGCCATATAGAGTATAGCTCAAGGAGCAGAGAAAATATTTCCTGAGTTCCAATAACCTTTGTAGTATATTTAATACAAAAGAGAGTGGTAATTTGTAAAATGGACATTTTACCAAGTAAATTAATGTGGAACTTGTACGCACATTTAGGAGGAAAAATCTTGAAGAAGGCTCAAGTAATTATGGAGCTATTTGACTTTAAAGTAAGCTGCCTATTTTGAAGAAAATCTGATCCAGCAATATAGCCTGGATGCAACAAAAGTATGTTGCTTATGTAATACTAATATCAGCTATAATAATAATAATATTATTATTATTATAATAATTATTATACCTAGAAAGTTTTCTAAGTTTAATTTCTCAGAATAATCTTGTTTTCATCATATTCTCCTCCTTCAACCTAATCTAAATTATTATTCCCAATCCCCTAGTAATTACAAACCCCTTCTTTAATTTCACCAGGAAATATATCTTGTCAGACTCCTTGATTTTATGACTTTTATAACTATTAATCAGTAAGTATAACTATAGACTGAATTCAAATACTCTGATATGTCTCAGGGATCAGTACTGTCAGCCCAATTTAAAGAATATACCATGTCAGATATGGTCTCTGATACGGGTGATATAGAGTCTGAGTTTGGGTTGGATCAGGAAGATGATTGGGAACTTGATGGCATGTATTTCAGCTTAAAGAATACATTTCCTAATTAAAACTATTAACTAATAAATCTGCAGAGTTTGAGTTTGATTTACCTAGAGAGTACAACAAACAGTCTTTTATGGAAATAGAAGATGGTCAAACAAATTCCAATCTCTGCATGAATCAGAATCACTATATTATCACCTTTGAAGGAGATGTTTGTAGTCCATTTTTCTGCTGGTACTGGATCCTGGGTAAATCACAAGTATGGGCCCTTCTTGCCAACCTACAGTCAGGCAAAACAGCATGCCCACCAGAGCATAAGAGCAAAGGCAAACATCCACATAATACATTGTCAATCAGCAAACAAGAGCATCTCTAAAACTTGTTTGCAACCCGTGAGAGTGACTATGGAGAGCCAGTAGCAACCAGATCCCATAAGCGACAAACGAAGGCTATAACCATAGTCACTAGTATTGAAGGAAATAATTAGTTACTTTTACCCTCATTTTTCTCTTACCGAATCCTACATTCCAAACTCCTAGACACCAACCCCCCACTATCTCTTTCACTAAAGTCCTATGTTAATTACTGGAAAAGCAATCCTCGATTCCAGAAGATGAAAATTCAGACACCTGCCATGGACATCTACGATCAGTATTCTATTTTGAAAGGCCAACTAAGGTCTTGTTACAGGGTAGCCAATTCTGTACTGCTGAATTGCCTAGGCCGTGCTTGTATCGAGAGGATAGGACAACTGTCAGGAAAGCTCCAGTAAGAATAAAGATAAAAGGTAAAGATGGTCCTCGAAAGCTTTAAAGTTGTTTTTAACTAAATAACTGAATATATTGTTAAGGTCTCTTCTCCATTGCTTGATGATCTCTTAACTATGGGGGAGTGCTAGCTATTTATACAATTCTCCCGGTACTTATGTTAGCCATATATATTAGTATCTTTAGATATCATGGCCATGGTCATAGAAAGTGGAAACCTCGTTTGACCCTGAATATGTATGCTCCGCTTGGTCAAATGATCTCCTGAACCATTTAGTATTCTGAGGGTGTCTAGTACCCCACCAGGATATAGCCTTCGATTCATTTGCCAAATGAACAAAGTTCAAGTAGATGTAGCCCAGTTGCAATTATCTTATGGAATACCAGTTGATCAGTCCGGATGGCCGTCTTTCCTGCATATATGCACTCAAGTGCATATGAATTCGGATTATCAAGAGTCTTAGTACTCGGTACATTAGAGTCTAGATCTTTTCACTGAGGCTGAGCAGCTCTGCTATAGACACTACTTCTTGCCAACATGGGTTGTAGTCATATAGTAACCTCCCAGTTCTATATACTATCACATCAACTAATTTGTACCATTACCCATATGTGTAACAGCTCCGAAGATCACAAAAACCTCACCATTGATGCCATTAAGGAAAGCTATACTTGGTTACAAGTACAAGAACAACTAGAGCAATATAGAATCTAGTATAGGGAGTTCCGAGACTTCTATGAGACTACTATCCAGGAAGCTACTATGCATCCACAGAATACGGGATGCTATTCCTTTGACTTTCGACAAGTTGTAGAAATCCCGAGGCTCCCACAACAACCTGGACAATGGTACTTCTTTTTACCCTTCAAACTACATGCCTTTGGTATTGTAGATTAGAATAAGAATCGCGCAAGCATTTCTATCTGCTCTATACAGAAGCCTAGTAGCCAAAAGGGCCAAATCAAGTTGTTTCCCTTCTTCATTATTACCTCACACCAGGAGGTAATTTAAAGTCACATATTTACCTCTGTGCTAACAACTGTAGTGGCCAAAATGGAAACAAAACTATGACAGTATATTTATGCTGGCTAGTTCAGCAAGGCTGGGTTGATAGCATTGAACTTTGCTTTCAAGTTAAAGGGCACACAGGAAACTCGGTCGACCGTGAGTTTGGTACTGCGAACTACAAATCTTCCTGAAAAGATATATGGACACCTACCTATTACAGCAATGCTATCTCATCCTCTACTGGGAATGATACTATTGGACCAATCAAGCTTTTCAAGGATGGAGTTGGAGATACAGTATTTCTGGATTGGGAAAATGCTCTAAGTAAACTGTTTAAGCTATTAAAGGGAATTTAAGCCTTTCATAACTTGATTTTTATGAAAGAATTTCCTGGTACCGTTATGGCCAAGAGCTTCCCTCTTAATGAATGGAAGAGATTTGATCTCATAAAACCCAGCATTACTCATGACCAGATCTGAATGACCTTCCCTTTCCAGCTACCTCTTATTGGATTGAAACCTGAAAAAAGGCATGATATGTGGAGCAAATACAGCTCCTATGCTCCACAACATGTTCAATCAACCTGGCTTTATACAAAGCCCTCCTCTGACATCATTGATCAAGTCCAGTTAGTAAAGGCAAAAAGATCCAAAACTGCAGGTATGTTAATCAAATCCAGGGACAAATCTCCTGTAAAATAATATCCTGAGCATATATTAGGTGCGATAAGCTTTACAAAAGACCAGGAGATACAGGACATAGATCCAGCAGCTCAAGAGGGTATCGCTGGAAGGGCTAATAGTCGTGAGGAAGGAGAACAAAGTGGATTGCAAAAGAGTCCTGGTCGTCCTCCAGGGAGTAAAATTAAAAAAATCATGCAAAACCAAATAAATACACTCTACTTGGATACAATTAATTCATAGCTTCAATCTAGTAATATAACCTAGATTTTTGCAGGGTTCAGATTATTATTAAATTTTTTATTACTGGGGTAGTTATACCCTAAAGGTGGTATAAACATAAAACTGGTTATATCTTCATACTTTTTTCTAGAGTTAGTTTGGTTGCAATGCATTTTCCTGGTTTCAACACAAAAGCTCGAGACTTAGGTTTTCACTTATTCAGGCTCATATATAAAGGAATCCTGACTATGGTTAAGTATTTGCTTCGATGGCAGATTCACAAGTGCAAAGGCAATAGCTACTAAGAGGAGGAGAGAAAACAGGTGGAGAAACAGGTGGATAGGTTGGAAAGAAAATGTCAGTTCTATAAAGTAAAGACTAAAGGCAGCAAAGTGATTAATTGATATTAATTGAGAAATTGTGACTTGTTGTATTATGAAGTGTGTGGAGTATTAGTAGTAGGTAATTTGGGATTTGTATGAGAAGTATACATTGACATGCTCAAAGCCTGATGCCACCCAGCTTCAGCTTTAGCAATTTATATGGGATATGAGAAAGACATAGGTGAAAATAAAAATCATAATTCTGAACTCATTGAAA
The DNA here is from genome assembly GCA_003316355.1 of Tuber calosporum. NCBI lineage: Eukaryota > Fungi > Ascomycota > Pezizomycetes > Pezizales > Tuberaceae > Tuber > Tuber calosporum. The sequence goes on along the minus strand of QFET01008982.1, from coordinate 12,546 downwards.
GTGATAAGGATATGGTCTCTGACAACTCTAATATTGATAATAAGGATGATGGAATCATTTTTTATATTTTATTTAACCGAAGTGTCAGTGATTGTTGTAGTTAAAGCAGGAGATTCCTCACTGTCTATACTTGTAGTATCATTGACTTCTCTTCTTTAAACAAGGATGCTAATCATGCATCTACAACCTCCCGGCATATACCTTTTCCGATTAGTGTCAATGGCTTGCTGTGGCGTAGAATACATTATCCCAAATGTATCTTACGAGCACTCACCAGAAAGTCGATGGGCAGTTGTCTGGGGACCTGTAGGCTCTGTGGGGATTTGGGTATGATAGCTCTGAAGACATAGTTTGCCCTTTGGTAATACTGGAGGAACTTAGGATTTTGAGCAGGCGCCTGAGTTAGGTACAGAAGGCTCAAAAAGATTTTGATAAACAGTTAACCCAGGGTAACTCGCGAAACAATACCTACGCTCTTCTAAGAAAGCCTTCTCCCTTGTGTCACACTTACACAAGTGTCATAAGCCCTTCTCTAATACCGTATGTGCAAAAAAAAAAAAACTCCCTGATAAAAAAAACAAAACCAAAAATGCAAACAGCTATGTTAGACTAGGAATCTTCCCAATAATCTAGTATTCCTCGAATCCTTTAACAAATTTACACTTGTCCCCCCAAGGAAATCGACACTGCATTCGAGAAAAATGTCGCAGCTTCAGTTCCCGCCAGTTCATTGGAAGTCGACTCCCCCGTCTGGTACTACCATTAATAGCATCACAGGAAAGCAAGTTGAAGTATGACACCATGAAAACGTGAATTGAAAGCCTGGGCAGTTGCACCTCCCGCTAAGTGGGTAATCAGTACTCACCACTGGTAAAGTCCATGATACTTCCACTTCTAGATTGCCGAAAGACAGTATCTTTTTTTCCTTCTTTTTTTTCCGCTATGCTTTCCCTTTCTTATTATAATCCAGACATCTGGGAGGAAGGAAAAGGAGGAGGGATATCGGACGCCTCAACCTGTAGCCTAACCTTTCAGGTACGATACTATTGCATATTTAATACGATGCTACGGATTGTGCGGGGGGCATCGTATCACGGACTGGAAACTCCCCCACCCCAATAAAAACCCACCCTCTGGGGGTACCTTTTTTTCTTCCTTTTTATTTTTCCAAGTGCAATGGGATTTGTAATAACACTGGGCCACTTGTTTTTACAAAAGGAGCTTTTCAAGACGGACAATACACAAAATGTGTGAAGACGGAACTGAACTAACCCTTACCGCTTCCTCCCTTCTACACCTCACTTTCAATGCTGTGCGGAATTGAAAGGCATTAATAAAAAAGCCCCATAATTCTATCAATCAATCATCCCCCC
>QFET01008975.1:0-24982 GCA_003316355.1 Tuber calosporum | reverse complement strand
CCTCCCACCATGGGCTGACTCCACCTCCCCCCTTCCCCCCCATAGTACATCTGATTAATGAGGGTACTATCAAACACCGCCACGGCTAGTCCCGATCAGACTCCTCTGCCTTCCTCACTTAAGCAACTTTCCTTTATCCAACGCAACTGCCTCAGAAGCTGGAGTGTGTTTCTTTCCCTTTTTAATAGTTTTAGAACTCGTTCCATGGCTTCACAGGTGGCTCTTCTCCAAGACCCACCTTTATATCGCAACCAACTTCATAGCTTTGCAGGTTTTGAGGCCTTCTACCCCCCTCCAAGTCCTGGCACCTGTTAGGCACATAACTCCCACAAGGGCCCAGAGGAGCAGTTTGAGAGCTCTGGGCTTGAAACTCCACAGACTAATACCCCCCTCCGGCCCCGACGTTGGCCCCGGACGACAGCACTACCGCCTTGTGTAGTTGCTCACAATCATAGAAAGAAGAAATATTGGAGCACCTCTCGTAACACCGTATACGTCGTCGCCGTCCGTCCGACCGGACCCTGTCCGCAGGGTATATAAGAGGGCATCTCTGGCTACACCTGGGATAAAGAACCATGCGATTTCTTTAAGAACTCGCAGAATTACATCCCGTTGAAGTCCAGGGACCAAAACAACGTCCGGAACTCTCGGAGGGAGTGGTATTCGGCCAATTCCGCAGAGAATAGTACCGAACCCCAAATGAATGCCATCATAGGCAAGCGAGCCTATCGGAACATGTTGATAAGGAAAGGCAGTGAAGACGAAAAGGCAATTGGGCCGATCGTGAACACAAGTCATCCTGAAAGCCCTCTGCAGAGCCGGATATCACGGCACGAAGCGGATTGGGTCGACAACCAAGTTGGCCCCTTAGTGTTCTAAGAAACTATTGGCAGATTCCAAACTGGACGGTTATAGTTTATACAGCAGAACGAAGGTAAAACATCTCTCACCGAGTGGGCCCTCCCACCATCGGAGAAAGGAGAGCTCTGATCACACCATTAGGTGTGCGGGGAAGAGATTTTTCAGGGTCAAAGGGGGTTCGCTCTAGAATTCGAAGTAAGGAATTAGTTAGAAGATATATGGTTATAGGTAGATTTGATGTAGTTTGCGAACACTCAGACGCGGGATATAAATATTGAAGTGCCTCCCGAGCTTTACACCTCATCAAGCAACGGAGAAGATATCTTATCTATATCATACGTTTTTACTCAAAAATCTTTACCTACAAGCCTTCCTAGACAATCTCCGTTTACGAAGAAAGATTTAAGCCTAGTTCGATTCGTTTGCCCTTAGAATCAACTACCCTTAACAGTACCCCTCCGAAGGTTGCCACCTATGTTTTCACGGAGCTCCTACTGAGCTATTCTTGACTTTCCTGCTTTTACAACCGCCCTGACCTGATAGCAGCTGATATTATTTCCCCTTCTGGGTTATTTCACTCTAACCATGACAGGTTCAGGATATATAATCTTTACTCCACTAATGGCATATCCTCCAAGATACTCACTGTCACCCCACAAGATGCCTTCAAATTTTATACCTTCCCCACACTTGTAGTGGGTGACTTCAACATCCATCAACATACCGCAGACCTTCTACATCTGGTCTCCTCTGACAAATATGCCGTATCCTCACCGTACTTTGATCTCAACTCTGAGCTAGGCTTCCAACTACACAACAGTCCTGGGGTCTATACACGGTTCCCTTTTGACAACACCTCACGGCCTGCTGTTGTCTACCTTGCATTCTCTAATGACCAGCTTCTTCCCTTTTTCAGCACATGGGACGCAAGTGCCCAATCTACTGGTTCAGACCACCTCCCACTTAACCTTAGCTTCACGACCCCCCTGCTCAAAGCTCAACTGCCTTCACCTGTCTGGTCCAAGACTCACTGGAACACTCTCACTCCCTTCTCAAGGCCCTTCAGATCCCTACTCTCCCGATATACCCCACCCACTCCCTAAAAGATGAATGGCTTGCCAGGCACCTGGGCACCCTCACCACACTGCTGAAAAGCCACACTCCATCTAAGCGCCCGCCCTTTCACGCCAAACCCTGGTGGAACCAGGAACTGACCCATTTAAAGCAGGCCTTTGACCGTAACTCCTGGGCTCACCGCCATCTCCACACTCCTGTGATATTGGCACTTTGCCGCCAGCACCGAAACACCTACTTCAAAGCAATCAAAAAGGCTAAGTCATCCCACTGGAAAGAATTCTTAGCCAATGTCAAAACCATATCAGTGTGGACAGCAAGACGCCTCGCCTCCTGGCGACAGCCTGTAAGGTTCCCCTCCTTCCCTAACACCGACACTCCTGTTGAAATTTACACCCCCCTCCTGCACCACTTTTTCCCATCCATGCCTCCTCTTCCATCCCCCTCCTTCCTATGCTATGACAGCGAAGCTACTCCTCTCCTCTCAGAAGAAATATCCCAAGCACTTAGGCAGTCCTCCAACACTTCTGCCCCAGGACCAGACCAGATCCCCTATGGGCTCTGGAAGAGGGTCCATTCCAGCAACTCCTCCATCCTTCGCGACTTAGTAGGCCCCCTCATGTTCCTAGGATATCATCTGTTCCCTCTGAAGAGAGCCAATTGGGTCGTCCTCCCCAAACCAGCCAAGGCCGACTACTCCTCCACCGCATCTTTCCGCATTATTGTTCTACTGGAAACTGTCTCCAAGCTACAGGAGAGGAAAATGGCATGCCGCCTGGCCCCTATAGCCAGATCAGTGGGCCTGATCGATCTAAACCAATGCGGTTCACTTCCGGGTCTCAGCACCTTCGATACCTGCGCTGCCCTCTCCAAGAGGTCCGTTCTCGCCAACACCCTAATAAGAAAGTCTCCTCCCTCTTTCTGGATATCAAGTGAGGCTTTGATAACATCTCTGCCTCCTCAATCACCCAGCTCCTCTGCTTAAGGGGCATCCCCTGATATATGGCCTCCTGGGTTCGCTCCTTCCTGACTGATCGCGAATGACGCCTGCTTTTTCAAGGGGCACGGGCAATATTCTCACCTGTTTTTCTTGGGGCCCCTTAAGGGTCCCCTATTTCTCAATTGTTGTTTGTAATTTATGTTTTACAACTGCATTTTTCTATACCTCTAGGGGTTATTGTTGCCTATGTTGATGATTTTTCTGTTACTGTTTCTTCGGTTTCTTACAGGAGGAACATTCCGCTTTTTCAACCGGTGTTTTTCTTAGTTACTTACAGGGCAGCCAACCTGGAGATCTCCTTTTCAGTCCCCAAGACTGAACTCATCCACTGGCGTACCCCCAAGGACCGCTCCACAATCTCCACTTCCCCATTTGGGCTAACTGGGTCCCTTTTCGCCTACTCCCAATCAATACGCTGGCTCTGGTTCTGGTTGACACCAACCATGGAAACAACCACCCACTTCATCAAGAGGGTCGCCTTCGCTCAGCCTGCCTTCTCCACCATCAAACAACTCTCCCCACCAGCTCTAGGCTATTCCCTCTACATGGCACGCCGCCTCGTGGCAGGACTGATTCCCCCAATCCTAACATATGTGCCTGACCTATTTTCACCAACTCAGGCAACACTGGACAAGATGACCACGCTGTGGAACAGAGTCCTCAGCTGGGTCACCAACTGCTTCTCCTCCAGCCCTATTTCGAAAATCAACTGTGAGGCCTGCTTGGCTCCGATCTCCTCACCTCTGCCATACAAGAGGCGCATGGCGGCCCTTCGCCTTGCCTGCTCCTCTCCCCTCATCAATCCTCCAGCTGCCAGGTTACCAACTTCCTTTCCCATCTCTGACCATTCCAACACCAGGCTGGGTCCCCGTCTTACAATGCGGGGGCTCAAACAGAACTACATCCCCTTCTCTTGGGACAAATTTAAACCACCTCACCTACCTAGGCGTCACCTTCCAATTGACGCCCTCTGCCACACCCTGCTCTTGGTTATCCCCACTGTGGGGACCTTCCTTCTGGCTGCACCACACGTGCTCCCCACAGATGTCCTCCCACTCGAACCAACAATCAGGAACTACCCCTTCCTCAAAAAAGCCTGTATGCCTCTCCTCCTCGAAGATTGGACCCTCCAGGCCCCCCCTTCTCTTTGCTACCGTCCTGCCCCGCGCCTGTCCCCTCACCCATTTATCGGACTTGACAAGTTTGCGGCCGGCAGGATACACCAAATGAGGTCAGGTAAAAGCCATCTGGCTGCCAACCCCTTCTGGGACAACCCCAATCCCATCCCCCTCTGCCCCTACTGCGAGGAAGATGAAGAGACTGTGGTCCACGCAATCCTTGAATGCCCTGCTAAGGCCTTTATCCGCCTCCGCCACCTCCCTGGCATTGGCGGCCACGGCCCTTGCTCCAGCATCTGCTCCTCAGTAGACCTTCTACAGGCCCTCCGTACTTAGATCCTGGAGTCTGCAGCTGGCTTCCACCCCTCCATGCCGGCCCCTATGTCACGCTCACCCTAGGACAGCTTGACTGCCCTCCTTTACTGACTTTCTTCTTTCATGTTTTTATGAATTTGCTTACTTTGTTTGGAATTTTGTTATTTTTTTCCTTATTTGATTAGCCTCCATGGCGGGTACAGTGACGGTATCGTTATGATTGGGAGATAGGCTTTTGATATTTCTTTTATTTGTTTGTTTGAGATTTACGTTTCGTTTTTGCCATAGCTAGCGCTTTATGCAGGTTCCTCTACGTTAATAGAGAATATATGAATTAAATTAAAAATATAAAAAGCCTACTTTATTTAGTTAATTAAGAATACAAACTAGAACCAATCCACCATTATACTACAATACTCCTTACACTAGCATGCACATAGTATACTCTATATACGTGTTGTATTTTCGTACTCATGCTATAAGATTTTGCCAATACACATAATTTGATAACCTCTCAGCACTTGGTCACCCCTTTCTGTTTGTCCTTTAGTCACTGGGTGGTATGCCGTAGATATTCTTCTTTTTATGCCTAACATTTTGCATATAGACTCCCAAAATTCTCATGAAAACTTTGCGTCCATGTCGTACATGATTTCAGTTAGTCGACTATGAACTTTCCAAACTTCTTTGATGAATGCCAGAGTAACATCTTTCACTATTGGCTTTTCTTCCAGCCTGATAAAATGTGCCATTTTCGTGAATTGGTCCTCTACACCCATAATTACCTGTATCTTGCAGATTTGGGTAGTTGCGTAATAAAATCTACCATGATAGATACCCAAGCTGCAAAAGGTACTTGTAATAGTTGTAGTAGGCCAAAGTGTGGGTGCCTTGGTGCCTTGGCTTTATGCCATTCTGGTTATGACAGTACATTGTCGTTTACCTAGTTGGTAATTCCTTTCCAGTAAAAATCCCTAGTGATAATCGCTAGAGTTTTTTCTTGACTGAAATTACCTGCAACCATCGAGTCCTGACATCCTTTTGCAATATCAGTATGCAGGGTTTCGTCCAAGTGAATATATAGGCTTTCTTTGTAGAAAAGCATTCCATGAGTCATGGTCCCTTGTTTTGGCATTGTCTTACAATCATCTCCTAATTGTTGTAACTCCTGTTTCATACTCTTCCACTTTGGATCATCCTTTGCTTTTTCTTTCACTCTTGCCATGAATTTCATATCAAATTTCTTGAGATCGCACTTAGCAATTATTGCATTAGTCATTAAGGTAGGTCCTTTAGTGCATATTAGGTGAATGGCAATATCGGTTGTGTTGAGGTACTCGTATTTGGTATTAGAATATTGGGAGGGAACACATCCAAGAGCATAATCACTGGCATCTGTTTCCAATAATATTTCTCTTTCAGGATGAAAGTGACATAGTATTGGAGCTTGATTGAAGCGTTGTTTGAGTTCATCAAAAGTAATTTGTTGTGTTTCTCCCCTAGCAAAATGCTTCAGATTCCCCTCTAACAAATCGGTAAATGGTGCTCATAGTACAGAGAAATTCTTTATGAATCCTCAGTAAAATTGGTGAATCCTATAAAGATTTGAATCTCTTGAACTGCGGTAGGCGGTTGCCAGGCCTTAATTTATTCAACTTTGCTCACGTTCATAGTGGCTCGATCAACAGCCACTATATACCAACTAAACTCCACGGATATGACATGGAATGTGCTTTTGTGATAGATATAGCCATATGATACTCCCGTAGTCGTTCCAATACCTTTTTCTCTAATATGCCATTGTCCTTTTATGTTTCTGAGTATAGGAGTATATCATCGATATAATCTACTACTCCTGCATCCAGGAAGTCTTTCCAGATTGTAGTCATATTTGACTAGAATATTGCCGGTGCATTAGCTAGTCCAAATGGCATGACCTTATATTCGTATAGGCCATATCTCGTGTGCTAGGCGGTTTTCCATAGATCACCCATTCGTATGTGGAGTAGATGGTATCCGTCTTTGAGGTCCAGCTTGGTAAAAATAGTTGCTCCTTGAATACGGTCCTGTATGCAGGTCATTATAGGGAATGGGTATTTATTGTAGATATGATTTTGTTCTAACCGCAGTAGTCTACTCCCAATCTGAGGCTTCCATTCGGTTTGAGAACAAAAAGTATTGGTGCTCCGGCAGGAGACTTGCTGGGGGAGATCATTCCTTGTGTTAACATATCATCCAAATATGTTCTTAGTGCTTTTAACTGTTTCTCTGAGAGTGGATAGATTGGTCCCCAAGGTGGTTGATAGTCTGGTTAGAGTTGAATAGCATTAACAAAGGTTTGATCAGCAGGTAGTTTTCCTGCAGTTGATGGGCGAAAAAGGTCCTAGGGTTTATAGTATTGTGCAGGATGTGAATAAAGGACTATTTCTGCGACTTAATCAATTCTTGCAATTCTGGCAATAACTACTGTCTCCGGGTCTTTCAACACCTTCTTATCCCATTCAATAGAAATACCTTCTTCATCCGGTAAAAGATGGAGCTGACATCCTCCAGCCTCAAATCACCAGTTTCCAGAGTTATTTATTCCCTTTTATGAATGCTCATCACTCCAACACCCTAATGGAATTATTATTCCGTATTTTCCTGGAGGTGCGATTTCGGACACAATTTTCGACAAATGTTTATTTTTCCCAATCTTTAGGTAGAGGGGACTGGTATAGGTTCTCCCAGTCTTGAATTTGACTCTCATAAATCATAAATTTGCTATAGGATCCAGTCGAGATTCTTCAGGAATATTCAATTCCTTTACCAATTTTTTGTGAATAACAAAAATATTGCATGCTGAGTCTAGTCGGACTTTCTGCGATAACATTTCCCATACATATAGATATGTGCATAACCTTCCGGGCATTGGTAGCATTTTGGTCTTCATGACCCAGTTTATTTCACCTTTGCGATTGTGTTATATCTGTTTGTCCTTGCTTAGAAGACATGATAATTGTAGCAGTTGAGTCTTGGTGACAATGCAAGCATCGTTTCGACCAGAGAGGTTTCTTCAGACTAACTAGAACATACAAATTAATTATTAAGATTCTGGGCAGTACACTACAAGCTGTCTTTACCCCCTGCCCAGGGGCTCCCAAAGAATTAAAAAATTCCTATTCTCATAGGAAACATGCTTGCATAATTATGCTCAACCTTTTTATGTTTCACTAATATGCACAGCTGTCAGTAATATGCGCAGGAGTTTTTTTATTAAACTTTGCATGTTTTTTAGGTTAAATTCCAAAAAGGGTAGTTTGTTTTCAAAAATAAAATTATTGTCCGAAAAATATGTGACATTCTGAAAAGGTTCGTAGTTTTCCAAATTTGCAATAACTCATCCCAACATGCAAATAATAGCCTTAGAAACCTTAGCATTTTCGCAAAAAACCCCGATATATTCAGTATTAGGGGAGGTATTTATTTATACTTTGGTCCCTCCTGGGGTCATGGTCTAGTCAATTGCATTTAATATTGGCCTGCCAAAAGCATCTGGACAAAGGTCACGCGTTCAAACCCTACCAGGGCAACGCTTTAGATAATTCTACCGTTAGGACGAAGCCCTACCCATTACCTGGTCGAGAGACTAAAATGGTCGTTCTGGGACGCTTCAATGAGATTATGCCTTTCCGGAAATGTAAGAACCCTAAGTCTTATAGAATATCATATTTTGTCCGCTTATATCCGCAATCTGCCCCCACTATCCTTTCTTCCCAAGATCTTCAATTACAAGTAACGTCTAGCGGACCCTATCCGCTAGCCCTCATGAAGACTAACTTCCCTTGAGACAATTCTAACCTGAATGATCTAACATCATTTTCCCTTAAGTTATATGAATGATATACTAATATCAATACCCATTTTCGACATGGTTATCTGTACTAGTTTCTGCTAGCTGCTGTGTCAAATCTTCATATCCACTTACTAAACTTGGCTGAATTAAGCCTGCCAGCAGGTCTTAGATTGCCTCATGTTGTGGTTCTTGCTGGCTATATCCTCTTGGAGTACAACGCAAGCGACTTAGTCCAATGGAGTGTTCACTGTCTTACTCTAGATCGATTGAGAACTCTCGGCGCCAAGTATCAGGATTGTCTGAATATCCGTCGATCCTTTCATATTCTATTTTCCGATCAGCTCTTTATCCATGGGATGATACGAGTCTGGAAAATCTCGTGTGTATTGGTCCAGGTTCGTAACTGGTGTTCCAGTAGCCCTGTCATTCTATATGCTTAATTACCACCTGCACTAAGCAGATGTTTTACATCTTTACCTAGAGAACTGTAGCGCGTGATTTTGATATCGTCAAAAAAGATTCTAGTCTGCCAGCACCATAAAGCATGACAGAATATGGCCGCAGTCAGGCAAAGAAACTGGCCGTTAATCTTCCGAAGAATCTGTCATCTATTGTGACACTTCTTTTCTTGCCTGAATAAAATTGTGCATATATGACACCTAGAATATGTGGGGTTAGGAACTTAAGACACAGTCCCTTGTGGCATTGTTAGTCAAATCTAGTCACGCTTCAGACTGGAATAATCTCAAACAAGGGCTGCAAGCATACCTCATACCCGTTTAGGTGGTAATTAAACTGGTCTTTCTCAACTAAGTACTCTACCCTTTGTCCACAGGCTATAGGATCCTCTATATCAAGCTTATAGAGTTCCATTAAAGACTTCTGTGCACAATACAAATACTGGGATCTACATGCACTGTGCTTTGCTCGGATCTGCGAAATTAGTCGCTGGCAGCCTTTATATTTAGTCATTCCAAATTATGAGAACTTACATGCTTATTCGTGGCTGTAATAGCATTGGAAAACTTGCAATACCCTAGTTCTTGAGGGGCATCATTCCAACACATGCGTACTATTTCGGTTAGGGTAATTGAGTCTGGAAAGGGATCAGGGAATAGTGTCTAGTCCCACATTAACTCAAGCGCTTTGATCAGAATAGTAACCTCAATCCTCATAGCAAAATTGCATCTGCTGCTGGGTATTACGGTGACTGCTTGGCTAAATCTGGAGATCCTACTGGTTAATGAATTGCTGTTGAGTTTGGTGTTAAAGGTAGATTTTATCCAGAGGCTGATCAGCTGGTCGGTATAGAATATCAATTTTAAACAACTCGAAATATGCAGGGTAATTTCCGTTGCGGAATACTACTATCAATCCTTTCTGAGCTCCGGGTCAGGCTAACTGTCACAGTCATCATCAATCATTTAGATTCAAACACTGGCCCAGTTATGGGTCTCTGTGCCCCGTCGCCTGCTGCCGGGTCCTCATCATCCGCATCTAGGTCTATTAAATCTGGCTACTCACTCTCTCCACTATGACTACCATTATCCTCATATTCTCGATCATGCGAGTCTATGCTATGAGCTGCTGCCTCCAAACTTTGACCTCCGTAAGGCTGATAATCAGGCAGTTGTATTTGAACTTGTGATGCAGCCAATCCCAACGCTGATTTACTGAGACTTGCGGACAGACTGGAAGTAAGAAAAGGCAAAGTAGAGGGTGTTACAGCCAATAGCTCCTTAGATCCAGATTTCTGGATAGGTACTTTGCAGCCTTCTTTTAGTTTCTGTTTATGCTAATGGGACGGACGCAGTCTACACGTGTTGGGCTATAACTGTTGTGGCTTTTTGATAAGGTGAATTGAGGGATAATTGGATTGAGGAGTATTGGCAAATGTTGATTGTATTGGGGAATGTATTATATTTGCCGTTATCTCAGGTAGGATTACGAAGGTTTGTATTTAGCAGACAGAAACTGTCCCCATGCCTTCATAAAAGGGACTAATGTTCATATATTCTCACTCACTTTCAGATCAAGTACCTTCGTATATTATGACCTAAACTACACTTGGATGTTTTGGCTGTTGCTCAGATATTTAGGATTAGATTAAGCGTCCCACATAAGAGTTGGCAGAGTGAAGGGCGGGTCGGGATATGCAAAGTGTACTATTCTAGTTCAGGTAAGGTTGCCCAGTGGACTGTAACCCATGATGTTAAGATTCTCATAAACTAATCTTGTACACAGCTATAGCTAAACTAAGGGGGTTTATGATATAAAAAAGCATGGACAGAATAGATACTTTGTGGGTTATTCTAAGTGAAAAACAGTAGGAAAAGATTGCTTACCAAGTTCCCAAAACAAAGCAACAAACCAAGCGAAAAAGCCCTAGTGCCGACTCCGGCCAAACAACACCTACCACAACCATCCGCCCCCCCCGCCCCGACTTCAATCCTAGTAACCAACTGTGTGTGGATTCCTACAGCCCGCCCACTACCTTCATTTCCTTCTCATCTTAGTCCTCATCTTGATCCTGTTCCTCTTCCTCCTCCTCTTCCCCTTCCTCGTCCTCCTCCTCCTACACCTCCTTTACCTCTGCGACAGCGTGAACGACAGGACCATCCCGGTTATTGCGTGGACAGTACAACTGGCCGTCGAGGGTAGGAATTCCTTCCTAATCTTGGTCGCAATAGCAGAGGATGAAATAGTCTATGAGTTTGTTTAGGGGGATAAATTGCCACCTGATGCCTACTTAGAGGCAGGCCCAGATCACAATCATCTCAGTAATCGGCATGGGCTCTTCAGGATTAACCTGGAGTAAAAGAATACTGTACCCGGTCGTGCCAACTAGCTGCGGATATCTGACTCCACATGGTATAACTCACTCGATTGCTTCAAGTAAGTGCTTCATAGTCGATTCAACCAGCACAAGCCAATACACTATGCCACGGGTCTTCCTCAGGACATTGCCTAGTCCGGGCCCCTCTGATTCGCTGGACTATACCACAGAGGGCATATTGATCCAATGGCTGACAGAGCACAGCAGAGCCATACTAGTAAGATTTATATTTGCGTATATATTATATGTTAGCTGCAGAAACCTTTAGAGAATTTACAATCATTACTGGCGGGAATAGTAGAAGGAACAGGTGTGGCAGGTGGAATGGCCGGGATTATGGCTCTAACTATATACGAATATTTTTTCGCCATATCCTTATGCAAATAATCCACACATTTCATAGACATCTGCCATTCGCAGTGGCCCATTCCCAGTATTGGGCCCTACAATTGCGCACAATTGACTCAGGAGTGAGGGCGTATGCCAGGAGACTTGCCCAAAGTCCTGCACTCGAGCTCAGGAAGCTGAGAATCCACTCACGCTGCATCAGGCGTTTGACTGAATTCTGCCAAGTATGAGACTTTGGACTGAAAGTGCCCAGGTTTGGGAAGCAGCAGACATGCTTACATAAATAAATATCCATGTCATTTTAGTGGCCCACCATTCTTGGACCAACAAGGCCGACCTTTGATGATAGCATTGTAGTTGTTGGTGTGGTGACGGGGATCGTGAGAGTTAGGTTTGGTGGGGGGTTAAATTATATTCAGATAAAGTTGGTCCAGAGGAATATTAAGTTAGCATTGAACAAAATAAAATCAGATGCAAAAAGGTAATTAAAGAGGAGACGAAGCAGAGCTACTTTGGAAACATAGCGTTGTTTGTCACCGGAGTCGGGAACGTCAAGGGGGGGGGTTGAATTTTCTAAGTATATAGTTGATCCACGGGAATAAGAAGTTAGCTTTAAACAAAATAAAATCGAATGCAATAAGGGCAGTAAAGAGTTGACGAAGTAGAGCTGCTTTCGAAATATACTGGTTTTGTCGGGAGAGTGGCGAGGGTTGAAAGGAGTGGTGGAATATTTCCGGACAAAATTGAACAGCTATAAGATTAAGTTAGCTTTAAATATAAGAACATTGAATACAGAAGGGCAGTTGGATGGTGAGGCAGGATTGCCTGTGGAATATACAAAAAATAGGAAAGGGACAAGAGGTAGCTGTGTAGACCATTGTTACCTGTCAAACTAGTAAAAGTTCTCTATATAGTTGATGGGTTGTATTTGATGTATATTGTACCTGTGATGAATTATATGAGTGAGAGGTTGTGAAGAGCTTTGCGGATGGTTGGTGGATGGAAAGAGGATGTGGTGTGAAGGGGGGGGTTGATGGGAGGTATGGTGGCGTGGTCAAAACTATGAGTATGGGGGATGGGGAGAGAGGGTAAGAAGCTAGTGCTTATATAGCCCTCTTTTGGGTTTTTTTAGGTCTATTGAAACTTGTAAACTGTATAAGCCATTGTACTGTACAAACCGCACAGCAAACATTGATTCCTTGAAAATATAGACCTCATGTGGGTGTTTTTGGTCTCTTGGAACTTGTAAGCTGTACAGACTGTTGTACTATACTAACTGCATGGCAAACATTGATACCTTGAAATATGATGGTTGCACGAGAGGATTAGGTAAACACAAAATGAACTTTTTATCTGGAAATTAGCCACACCCCATCTCCTAGGACCCAAGCAATACTTTATAACTGTTGAATTTGGACAATACTAGTTCTTCAACAAGGATTGATTTTGAGCCGAAAGTTTAGTGCATCCAACCCGTTAAGACCCACGCACGTACACTAAATTTAATTTAATAGAATATTGCACTAGGGCTTGAGTAAGTATAATATCAACCCTTGAGTCGCAAATTTCAGAATTGCACCCACCAAGACACATGCCGTGCTAGGTACCATAAAAATGAAAGATGGAACTCAGGGATTGGGAAGAACAATATTTACTTTCAAGCCGCAAATTTCCAGTATCGCATCTGATAAGATAGATGAACACCAGGAAAATCAATGTTGAACTCAGGGATTGGTGGGAAACAATATTTACATTTGAACTGCAAATTTACTGCATTGCATCTGCCAAGATACACACTATGCAGAACACCGTGAAAATAAAATATTGAGATTGAAGATTCATGAGAACAATATTTACTCTCAAGCCGCAAGTTTAGAGTATTGCACCTGCCAAGTTAGATGCCATCCTAAAGACTATAATAAGAAATGATGAACTTGGGGATTGGATAGGCACAAAATCTACTTTCAAGTCGCATATTTACCCTGTCACATCCACCAAGACAGGTGCTACCCGGAACACCAAAATAAAAAAAGTCCTGGGATTGGCAAAACCTCTATTTAAGCCGTAAATTTGCCTAATCCCATCCATTGATGCAAGTAGATATTTAATCCCAAAAATGTAATTGGCAGGCACAATATCTACTTTCGAGCCATAAATGTGCAGAATTCTATGCAGTACTCGAAATAAAATGTTAAACTAGGGAGATATGTAAATACAAAATCTACTTTTGGGCTGCCAATTTGCAATATCCTATCCGTATAGAGCCACACTACACTGCACACACAGAGTCTGAGAACAACCAGTTGACCTGAATCTGGTACGCATAAGAATTGAAAAGGTTTGCTAAGTCCAGACCGGGAAGTTTTGATTCTGGAGCAGTAAGATATGGCAGAGGTCCGAACTTTTGCGTAATGAATTGGTAATGATTCGCGAGTGAGTGTTGGGATAAATTGGCCAATGGAAATCACTGGCAAAAGGTGATTTTTCTTGCTCGCCCGGACATAACATCTCCTAGTCCGGAGACAGAAATTTATGTTTTGTGTGTTTATTGGCGTCAGTAATAAGAATTTGAAATGCCAAGGTTGCTGTGTGGACACCTTGAATCAGAAGACCTGTCAACCATTCTACTATACTTGTACAAGTCCTAGAACTCCTTTCTGTTTCTGGCTAGGAGTAAATTTGAATTTAAGCTTGAAAGACAGTATTCTTCCATACTTGGTCCGGGTTTCATCCAATCGCGTGTAATCTGACTTGCACCGATAACTTGAAAGGTGAAATTCAAAAACTACATGGGAGTACAATGACCTCAAACTCTACAAAGTGTCCTTATTGTCAGCGAAGCTATCAATAGGCTGCTGCATACGAAAAGCACCTTTGGACGATGCTTCTTGACATCATGCTATCATATCCCACAACTCCGGATCAGTCCTTAAGCAGTCTAACTGGTTTCACATGTGATGAAACCAGGACTTGTAACCAACCATCTATTATTGTCACTGGCCGCCCTATCAGTGATCAGAGCAACTGAATATGAATTTCATCTCTGACCAGGGGTACCAGATTGCAATTCGACTATCTATTTGACCAATGCCGATATAGCGCACAATTCTGATGTGGAGGACATTTTGCTGCCGCCGGTCTAGGGGAGTCTATCGAGTCAGTAAACTATGCCATGCACTGGAGGCATAATCGCAGACTTTATGGAATATGCAGAGCACAGTCATACCATAATAGATGGCGCAAGGAGCACTTTTTCGTCCGAAAGCGACTGCAATTCGGCTTCCTAATTTGTCTAAAGTAAGGGATCCAAGTTACAGATCAATGAATACTTTGCAAAAGGCTTAAATGGGATGGATGCCTGGTTATTTCAATCCACGTTTTTATTACAAAAACAACTTGAAGTACTAGACCCATTTGGTGACTATCTAGCTTAGACAGATGCGACTATAAAGGATAATAAATATGTAACCTCTGTCTATTACCTTAACATCTTGGACTGCATCCACTACTTAATCTACCAGGTGGTGTATAGATCTGATATGATGTACACACCTATTCAAGAATAAAATTTCAGTGGGAATTGATTATATTTTGCAATGCATACACCGCACTTGTGGTGGGAAGCTCAGGTACATTATCGGTCTGCAAAAGTTCTAATTAGTTAGTGTTATATGCTCACAGTCTATTCCGTTCACTTGCAGGAAACCCTGCCAGCAGGATCAGCCTAAGTTTTGATTAACGACTTTTCAGACCAGACCCACCTTACCAATTTCTTGGGTGATAAGAAAGCCTGGCAGGTATAGATCAAGATCGGCAATATCCTCTCCCTAACTACAAATAGCCCTACCAAAATGTCAATCCTGCTTCTTCAATTTCTACCTTTGCCGCCAAAGTTCATTGGTGAATCAGCCAATGTTGAGGAAGCCCAGTAGTGGGTGAACGTGGTTGTTCTGAGTGCTGCCTTTGAACTGATCTTTGTGTCCGTACAGGAGGTTTTCCAAGAATCGACAATAATGGACTATTCAGATGGCAAAAGAGGCCGCTGATTTCTCATTTTGACAGCCTGGATTGCGGATCATGCTGATCACGTGACCTTGCACGGATTAAGTAACTAGTCATACCCGAAGTGTGAGGTCCCGAGCCAGGAACTCAGCAGGGACCCTCGGCGTAGATATCAGATCCCCGACTACACATAATAAAAAGCAGTATTAGAGAAAAAGGAGATAAGAAGGGGTAACCTCTCAGAATACTTTCACCAGATTGGGGTAAAAGGTAGGGTGCAATATATGCTCTGGACTCCATTGAGTACACCTTGCGGACCTGCTTAAGCTGGATCTCTTGCATAACATCTACCTTGGGCTATTTAGGCATATGATGGAATGGGTATAAGGATACCTAAAAAAGCGTAACGGGCAGCAGGCATTCGACGATGCCTGGAAGGCACTACGGCCTTATCCCTGATTTAGCGTATGAAAAAAGCCTAACCTGAAATCACACAATAGCTGGGAAAGGAAGTACCCTACCTTGGCCGATGTATTGCTGTAGTCTTGGCATCCGCACTTCATTATCCTTACAGTTCGCAACACATCTCATTCAGACGTGCCTTACAAAGTGTGAGCACACTGATCGATTAGAGTCTTATGGCCCAGTATCGCAGTCATACGCAAGTGACTCTCTCCTATATGGAAAGGTATCTGTGGATATTTCAGTGTACGAAAGATATATTTCTCGAGTACCGGACCTTGTAGAATACCCTGCCTAGGATAACCTCCAGGATCAAAAGCTGATAAAAACAGAAGCTCGATCAGTGGGCCATGGAAGCCAGCAACATCTCTGGTGGCAAAACATGTTAACTTATGATCGAAGAAAGGTCTCAAAAGATGGATCTGCGGGTGTATTTGATGCAGTAGAAGAACCACATCAACTTCTTTAAGATCCACTACCTGACTCACTTTGAGTACTAAGTCCGACGTTTTGGGTCCATTTTGATGTATTCTACTGATATCTGCGAGCTTGCACATAAAGAACAAATCAAGAAAGGCAACCAGAGGTCAAAGAAAAGTAAGGGAGTACACCCCAGATCGTGTCTCAACATGGTCGCCAGCATGCTCTAGGTATGAGATTCCAGACACTAGACGCTAATGCGAAGGACGGTGATGAGGTTAGCATAGGAATTGTCTTAACAGAGCTGTTGGTGTGCTCTAGCGGCTGCATACCTCAGCGAGTTCTGAGAGGCCTCACAAATGACACGAACACATTTATTGAGCTTGACATTGCCCTTGGAATCCATTGTTGGGAGATGATAGAAGAGATGGTACGCTATCTCAAGCAGACTGTCGCGGATCAATGATCACTACCTACCCAGTCTGCAGAACTAGGATAAATTCCGGTAGACTATCATACCCAGCATGAGATTCCAGTTGTGGACAGTCAAGAACCCGATGTATTACAGATTTACCGGGCCCTCTGTACTGGGGCTAAGACCTTCCGACATGCTGGCACCAGGAATTATTGGGTATGGATCCAGGTAGGTACAGAGAATAGTGTGGGGATCTGCGTGTGAGGTCGATTGCGCGATTTTTATGACTTTTTGAGATAAGAAAAATCTGGAGTTACTACGGACGTATCAGGCGGGTGGGATTGGTTCAATAGCTTGCCCCAATAAACGCTTGGGATTTGACATTGCAAGCGGATATACATGATTGTGAGAGTGGTCCGCTGGTCGAGATATACGGATGGTCGATATGGGGACAGTCATTGGGCAAGGTCTTGTGGTCACTGTCGGGGAAAGACAACGGAGAGTACACCATCGAACTGATCTGGACACATGTAATGCAATATCTTGATTTATTCTACATACACATTTTATATACAAATATAGACTCCGTTGCGATTACAACCACAGTGAAAGAAATAATCAAACCAAATCTTTTACCAAGCTTTCACCTTATTGGCTAAAAACCAATTCTCACTGCTTCCCCTTCGCACTTTAAATACTTTTTATCAACAAATAGCCCTCTATTGTTTCTTTCTCATCACCTTTTATCATCTGACACCCTGCTTCATCACCTCTGATGCCTCCACGGCTAAGAGGCAGAGGTATAGGGGCACAAAAACCCCTTTCAACCACAAAAGCTTTTTAAAAACCTATCCTACCTACAGACACCCCCATGGGTGAAAATGCCATTGAGGATACCCCTTCCCAAGAGCAGACAGTTGGAGGCCCTGGCCCTTCACCCTCCAACACTGATGCCTCCAGCTTCCTCACCCTTGAAGGAAGACCCCCCACTTTTGAATCACTTCCCAGGAGACTCTATGCCGTCAACAAGGCACACAATGAGGTTTCAGATAAGCTTGATGCCTTAGAGCAACACCTAATGGTGGTCCAAGAACGCCATATCCAGGACACCAAAGAACTCCACTCCTTGATATCCACCCTTACCAACCAAGTTGCGTAACTTCAGTCACAGCAACTACTCCAACAACATACTACCACCACACAATCCACCCTACCCCGATCCACCACCACCCAAACCTGAGTCCAAAGAGCTGCCAAAGCTTCCCCAGCCAAACCACCTACCACTCTACCCACCAAGAATACAGCCACTGCCCTCCACACCAAACGTAACCATACAATTATCATTGAGAGAGATGGTACTGCACTACCAGATAACACCAACCAGCTCACTATTCGCGATACAGTCAACACTACAATCAAGAAACAACTGATCTCCAAGATTGAGTTCACCTCCAACCACCATGTATGCCTTATCACTAATGACAACATTCTTGCCTCTACTGTTCTCAAGAACCACCACTTTGCCATTGAGGAGTCTATAAGAGCCATCATTCCTGCTGCCAATGGCCTCAGAAAGGATGAGATCTGGCAGAAGGTCATCATCCACGGCATACCCACCACCTCTACCTTTACAACTGTCCAAGCTGAGAGTGAAGCATTCAATCCAGGCAGCCACCTACCACGCCCACCTAGATGGTGCACCATACAAGCCCAACGTCAGGATAAAGTAGTCTCAGCTATGGTCCTCACAATAGCCGGCAAAGAACCTACAGATAAAGTCCTCCATAGAGACCTATTCCTCTTTTGTAGAAGGTTCAAGGTGCAACGCTACCTCGCCTTTGAACCTGACACCCAATGCACCAGATGCTTAGAATTTGGTCACCACCCAACCCACTTCACCAGAACCCCCCACTGCGTAATCAGTTTATTGGAACACCCTGCTCATCTCCACACCTGTGGCAGATCTGACTGCTCCACCAAGGGCAAGCTATGCCTTCATACAACTATCAAATGTCTTAACAGCGGCAATCAATACCTAGCTACCTCCAAGGAGTGTCCAACCTACCTACAGGCACTCCAAGAACCAACTGAGGTTTGGAACAGGACTACTTAGGTTTTATTGCTTTTATTTCCTTATACATGTTAGGCTTAAGGCGGATAGGAGGATTTCTTTTGTTTGGGGGTTGTTAGTGTTTATGATGGGGGTCCACAGAAAAGCTGCAACACTCATATATGAGACGGTTGGCAATTACTAGGTGTGCTAGGCGCACCTTATATGTATGTTAGTTACCACTTCATAGCCTCTGGCTCCTTAAGCCTACTGATATATAATAATAATAAAAATATATACAAATAAATGATAAAATAAATACACTCTTGGGTCTAAATATGGTGCGGTAAATCGATATAAGGCAGTCTCTGGACAATCCGCTGGCAGGCCAAAACCTAAACAATTTGCAAAATCTGGGACAACTCAGGATTTGTTTATCAGCATCTTGTAGTACTAGATCTGGGATATATTCCAACGGAATACTTCCAAGGTGAATCTGCGAATCGCCTAGTACATATATACCAACCTCGGCATACACTTAAGCTAAATTCGTCCGTATTGGGACCATTATAAGAACGTAGGGAAAATTGAGAAAGGTTGTTGAAAAAAAAACTTAGGCTAATGAGGGTAGTGGGGGTCGGCATAAAGGAGCTGGACAATAACCGGATCCCCCGCGCTTGCCCTTAATCAAAGTTCTAAAATCTCCCAGAAAATGGATGCCCAAGGAGGAATTTGGTTCCCGTGGGTGAACAATGTGGGAGGATTAGTCTTTGAAGGAGGGTGATATGCCCCGTGACACGCAGGATAGAAAGGAGATGCGAAAAGCTAGTTTAGAGAGTGTTAGAACGAAATATGTTCCCGTAAGAGGGGTAGGAACAGCAAGGATGGAACAATAACAGTGAAAAGTATTAGACCTCATGGAATCAAAAGGCCTGCTCCTAGAAGACGGGGACACACAAAAGGAAGAAAGCGGAACAATTCGTCTGCATGCGGACGCCAACCGTCCGTAGGCGCACGTCTTGCGTCCATGGAAGGATTTGTTTTTGCTGATATGTGTGCTGATAAAACCAGGAAAATGTTATGGTAAATACTGTCTTTCAAGGCTAAATTAACATTTCCTCCTAGCCTTAAACAGAAAGTAGTTCTGTTATCTTTTTTGTAGAATGGTTGACAGATGCCTTGATTCAAGATGTCCACTCAGCAACTTTGGCCTTGCAAGATAATTATTACTGGCACCTGTCCTAGCTCCAAGATGTCCAAGTCAGCATCAGTATATGTTATGTCTGTGCCTATGAGAAACCAGAGTTTAGCATGTGCTCCACTTTTTCATTGGTCAATTTATGCCAATACTCACTTGCCGATTCTTTACACTAAAAGCTCAACCTAAACAATATCTTACCACCTTAGAATTTAGACCCCTAGTACTGACATTGCAAATTTAGTCACATTTTACATGTATTATACCAGATTTCAAGTATAGTTCTTCACCTCAATCTCTTAGTGGATAGGAAGTGTCAGGCCTCCGTGGGTGTATCAGGTACCAAGAGGAATGCATCTCAGTAAGGTATAACAATAGCAATTCAGATCATGAACTTTCCGGACTTTAAATGAGTAGTACTACCGGAGATCACGATAAGTTGTCTAACAGCTGTCGATTACTATATTGCCAGCTTAGCTAAGTCCTAGACTTAGTTCCTGTGGTTTCGTGCGAACTTAAAAGAAGTAACTGCTCAACCAAGTATATTGAAAAAACTCTCTCTGTCGAAGTCTGCCCTGTATATGCTCCAGAGGGGCAGTCTTTACTTACATGATCTCGCTTTTCCAGAGCTTTCCATGTTCTTCCATTTGATTTCCAATCAACGGACATAAACAAGCTCCGCTTGTAAAGTCCTCCAATCAAACAAATTCCTCATGCACCTAAACGGTGCAGCAAACAAAATATGTATCATCCCAATACATAAACCAAAACATAAAAATATCTCGTGTATCAGCCTGATACATGAAACTCAACACAAAACAAACTAAGTATCAAACGATACTTGAAACCAATCATAAAAATGACTATCCCCTTACTAGCTCTGCTAGAGTCCGTTAGCCTTGTCAGCCTTAACTATGGTAACCAATACGGGTTACAGGAAGGGCAAATTTGTGGCTCAAAAGTAGATTTTGTCCCTGTCTTATTCAAGACTTCAGCATTATATTTTTATAGTATTTAACATAGGATCTATCTTGACAAATGGGATAATGTAAATTTGCGGCTTATAATAAATATTTTTCCTATGAATCCCTAACGCAACAATTTATTTACCTCATGTTTTGTCCAGTGCCTGTCTTGGTGGATGTAATACTGTAATTTGTCAGCTCAAAAGTAAATATTCTTCCCACCAATCATAAAGTTGATTTTTTGTTCATTGTATTTACCATAGTATCTATCTTGGTGGATGGGATAATAAAAATTAGGCGGTTGTAACGAAATAATATTGCTACGAAGGCCCGTAAGCGACATTTCATTTCATTATATTCTATATACTTGTGTGAGTTTCAACAGACTAGATGTGCTAAATATGCGGCTCAAAATTCCATCTTTTATCGACCCAATAATCTCCACATTCTATATTCCATTTTCAAAGTGTCTAGCATAGCATGTGTCTTAGTGGTTGGGATGTGGCCAATTGGCAGCTTAATAGTCAATTTGTATTTGCTTAATCATCTGGTACAACTATTCTCTTTTCAAGGGGTCAATGTTTACAGAGCGGTTTGTACACTAAAGTGGTGTATATACTAGAGCAGTTTGAACTGTATACAAGTTTTAACAAACTAAAAACATGTGCCAAAGGGGTTAAGGTTAGTCGATTCTTAGGACAAGCGAATTGAGCTAGGGGTATAAGATTCCTTTATAGAACGAGATTGTCTAAAAAAGCTTAAAGGACAAGTGGTAAGTATTAGGGTAGAACTTAGGATATTTCTAAGATCTCTTCTCTGTGGCTTGATGATGGATAAAGCTCAGGAGGCACTTTGATATTTATATACCATGTCTGAGTATTTGGGGACCATATCCATCTCTTATAGTAATTAAGTATTCCAACTCATTTTCTATAATCTAATCCCAGTGCGAACATCCTTTGACCCTAAAAGTTCCCTTCCCCCAACAGCTTAGAGTACCTTGGTAGCTCCTCTTTCCCCTAAGGTGTGCTACCCCGCTTGGTAGGAGATATCATACCTTCCTCTGCAGTTTTAAACTTGGCTCTCTAGTTCAAAATTTGCTAATAGCTTCTTTAGAATACCAGGGTGCCAGGTTAGTTATAGAATATTTCCACTTTGTCACGTCTTTTCCCGCTCTGCAAGTGGCCTTAAGGATAACCTATATCGACAATTGGTCTAATACCTTATTGTCTACACTGCTTCCCCATATCAACTTGTTACTAAATGTCCTTTGAGCATGATGGTATCTTTTTAGGTCATCAGAATACACTTGACCGTTACCGGAGTAGCATATTTCCTAAATTGGTCATATCCCCTCCAGTACTACCTAGGCTCTCATATATTCAACCTGCTGTAACTATGCGAGTTCATATCGGAATCACTTCGTTCTACTTGACTGGGGTAGCCAGAGAGTGTCCATGAGATATCCGGGCCACAGCATGTTGTCGGACTGGCAGCGGCAGCATCAATAGTGTTCAAGAGCTGCTCTAACAATACGGATTACTAAGGCAACAACAAAGTCAACAAGGCACCAGTGTTGAATGCAAGGTGAAGACCAAGCCATGCTCAGTATGATTGAGCTGTTGAGGTTCAAACCTGAGCATGCTAATTCTAGAAGTCTCCTCTGGAGATCTTTGTGTGCCTAACATGAGCTCCCTCCTCTAAGGTTTCATCTGGTAACCTTTGTAGTCTTAATCCTCCTCCTTCCTATCTATCATTTAATATTGTAAAAATTCTATTATACTAAGTTTCAAGGTGAACTAAAGGAGGCAAACTAACATACCTGTTGTGTGTCATTGGCTATGCCCGGAAAACCTTTTTTACATTTATTCATGGTATGCCAGCTTTAGTATTTTTAGATTTTTCGTATGAAATTGCACCTCTAATTCTCCTGCATGTCCCAAATGCTCCAGTGGTTCCCAAGTACTCTCATCTGCGGAACATCCTATCTGCTTAAAAAATATCTTATTTCGAGCATTTGTCAATTTCGATATGGAACCAGCAAGATGTAAGATATTATTTCACCCTTCATGACTAATTTTCAATATCCCAATCAAGATCCGAATCGACTTCTTCCGGCCAGCGGTGCGATTGCTCCTTGCCAGGTCTGTTGGATAACCTGATACGGTTCAAATATTGATTTATGAATTATCAGGTAGATCTTTCATCTTAGTAATCTCTCTGTTTTGTATATGAATTCTCGCTTATTTTCTAATACCTTAAACGGGTCCTAGAGCTTGGAACTAAGTTTTTTCAAGGGTGCAGGGTACATAGCCTTTTTGCATTTAGCATGACTTTATCACCTACCTTGATGCCCAGTTATTACTTAGCCTTGCAGTTTTAATATTTGCTCATATTTTTAGGTATTTGTGCTTATACTTCTCTGGCCTGTTGATGTATTGTGTGCATCCTGTGTGTGTATAATTGGGCTCCAGGATTTTGGGCTTCTCATTCATTCATCTATTATATCTGTGGATGGAACCTGTAGTTTGCATAGAATGGTGACATCTCTTGTGCGTTTGTTTCGAGTTGTTATAGGCATGTTCGGCTGGTTGTAACCACTGGTAACTGGCCATCTAATTGTAAATGACCAACCTTCTTAGGGATCCTTCCAGCACTTCGTTGGTCTTTTCCTCTTGCCCATCCGTCTGACAGTAGTCTGCAGTTGACTTTTATCATTTTATTGCCACACTGTTACATATTGACTGCCAGAATTCAGCCGAGATTCTTGCATCAAGATCACATATGATATCCGTAGGGGCTTAGTTAACTGTTAAACTTCCCTATGGAATACATTTGCTACTTGTTTTGCTGTTCTATTATTTTATAGCCTAAAGAAGTGTGCCATCTTTGTAAACCTATCTACAACTATCATATATCGAGTTGTTCCTTGTAATTCAGATGGGGGTGTGAAGATCAGTTAATATGGATTACCCAGCGGTAAAGGGACCTCCAAGGGTTGCAGCAGACCGAAGCATGCATATTGTGGTAATTTATTATATTGACATTCATCAGATGACCCTACATTGTCTTTGATCCAGTGCCCTACTCCTTTCCAGTAACTGTCTATGGTAACTATGTTCAGTGATCTTTCCTACCCAAAGTGTCCACCTACCTTGGAGTCATTGCATCTTTTGACTATAGTTGTTTGCAGTTCCTGATTTTCTGGGATGTAGAGGCGATTCTTGTTTTAGATTAATCCTTCCGTTATTGCCAACTGATTCAGTAATTGTTTGCACTCGTTTTGAAGTTTTTCTCTACTCCCTGCTTATCTTCCTGCCAATCCAGAGCATTCTCACCAGTTTCTTTGATGGTCCTAAGTAGTTCATGGTTATATATCTTTATATTGATCTCGGATATTGTCGCATTGAATATAGGAATTAGTTTCTTGTAATAACTTGTTTACTGGTCTATCTCATTGTGGAACTCATTTTGAGATTTGTCTGCTTGGTGGTAGGCTACAACTATGTGGGTCTTAGGGGCGGGGCATTGTCTGGATGAAAGATAGGTACTTCTTGTTAAGGGTAGCCGATTCTAAGGTCAAGCGAATCAGGCTAGGCTTAAGAAATC
The DNA here is from genome assembly GCA_003316355.1 of Tuber calosporum. Taxonomy (NCBI): domain Eukaryota; kingdom Fungi; phylum Ascomycota; class Pezizomycetes; order Pezizales; family Tuberaceae; genus Tuber; species Tuber calosporum. The sequence continues at coordinate 474 of QFET01008975.1, read as the reverse complement.
AAATCGTAGCCGGAGACTGTCTAGGAAGGCTCAAGATTTCAAGGTAGAACGTATGATATTGATAAGATCTCTTCTCCGTTGCTTGATGAGGTGCAAAGCTCGGGAGGCACTTCGATATTTATATCCCGCGTCTGAGTGTTCACGGACTACCTCAAATCTACCTATAACCATGTATCTTCTAACTAATTCCTCACTCCGTATTCTTGAGCGAACCCCCTTTGACCCTGAAAAATCTCTTCCCCGCACAGCTAATGGTGTGATCAGAGCTCTCCATTCTCCGATGGTGGATGGGCCCACTCGGTGAGAGATGGTTTACCTTCGTTCTGCTGTATAAACTATGACCGTCCCGTTTGGAATCTGCCAATAGTTTCTTTGAACACCAAGGGGCCAACTTGGTTGTCGACCCAATCCGCTTCGTGCCGTGATATCCGGCTCTGCAGAGGGCTTCCAGGATGACTTGTGTTCACGATCGGC
>QFET01008968.1:0-52822 GCA_003316355.1 Tuber calosporum | reverse complement strand
GGGCGGGCCACGGACTAAGGATGAAATGGGGGGAACAGGTGGAGGGGGGATGGAAGACTGAGGGTGGGTGACCCTATGTGACAGGTCACGAAGAGAGGAGTGAAGGGAAGCAAGGTCTAAGCGCAGGGTGTCAACACCATTCTGAGGAGGGGCAGGTGCAGCCAGAGTACAGTCGCCGATAAGCGAGGTGAGTTCGTCCAACCTGGTGTTGACCGCGACGAGGCCGTGCAAGGCGGAACAGATGAGAGGAAGAAGAAAGGTTTCTGCAGTAGAGAAGTCATAGAGGTCTTCAGTGGAGAGGGGGGGGACTTGACCTTCACGCCAGCTAATGGCAGAAAGGGTTTCTTGAAGAAAAGATGAGATAAACGAGGAGTTGACCGGTAGGGTGGGCTGAGGAGAATCCTCACGCGAAAGGGCATGAGATGACTGAACCGAAGAGGGGCGAGCAGGCACCATGGCCTACGCCTAGGGACGCGAAGCCTAAGCGAGGGCAGGAATGAGGGGATCGTGAAGTTAAATGAGTTAACCGAGGTGTTGAAAATATAGGGGCAGGAAAATAGAGGAAGCGGAGTGTGGCTAGCTATCTGTGTCCATGACCCTCCTTATATAGGCGCTCTTCCTACAATTCTAACCCTGGTAACTTTACTATGAGTCACCTCTTTACTATGACTGCCGTGTGAGTCATAGTATAACAAACATCCTATGACTCACAATTTCAGTCATAGTATACAATCCCCATAATATCCAATTTCCATAAAAGGTCATGTGCGCTAATCGCGTCACATGCGTGAAACCCCGGACTCATACTCGTAGTCAGGTGCGAAAATCATAACATCATATGACCTGTCAGGCGTGAGTCATGAAACCATAAACATAAATCAAATCAAACATCATAATCATAAATGATCTCACAAAGCGTAAGTCATGTGAAATATTCCATCTTGGTAAGTCACAATTTGTGACACCTGTTTCCCTGATGTGTATTCAGGACCCCCCTGTGTTTCGAGGTGTGTTCCCAGTTTTTCGGGTTTCAAGTTCTTCTCCCCTCCCTGCTCCTCCTCTAAAAAGCCACGCGTTGCTTGTTATGTTTCTTCTTCCCTACTCTCCATGGTTGTCATACTTCCTGCTTTTTTTTGGGAGATCTGACACTATGGGCCTTGTTTTTATCCTGATGGATGAACTGTTTGGTTTTTCCTTTTCACGCCTCCGGGTACTGAACTCATATTCACTTCCGGGCAGGGCCCCCTCCTTGCGTACTATTTGTCCTGTTGAATTGTTTCCCCTAAATGGGTTTCCTATTCTCTCCCTAGGCGATTTCAATATTCACCACCCCTCCTATGACCCATTACGGCCTCACTCTCCTACTGAGTTAGCTGTTTCCTTTCCTTACTTCTCAAGAGCGGCTGAGCCTGGCTACCAGCTCTGGAATACCCTTGGGGTCTTCACACACTTCCCTCTGGGCGGCGGGGGCAGGCCCTCTGGTTTAGATTTTTCCTTTGCTTCCCAGGGTTTATTTCCATTTTTCTCCTCATAGAGCACCCTACTGCATTCGTCTGGCTCAGCCCATGTTATAATTTTGCTCTCCTTTAGGCATCCTAAGAACTCACAACCACCTCCCCAGTCCAACTGGGCCCTGACTGACTGGGCTGCCCTATCGCCCCTGCTTGAGGAGCTCACAGTCCCTGACGCCTAATGCCTCCCCACCTCTGCTTCACTCTCCTCATAGTTCGACACAAACTTCGGTCGCATTCTTTCCTTACTCCGTAACTCCACATCCCTCTCACATCCGGCGTCCAGGCCCAGCCCTGGTGATCACTCCTCCTCTCTACTCTTAGGAAAGAATACTACTGTGCAGCTCGTAGAGCCCTCTCTACCTGTTCTAACAGTGACATCTCTGGTGGCAGGCTTGCCTGCCTTGGCTACTTCAAAGCCATAAAGAGAGTAAAAAAGGCCTACTGGACATCCGTTCTCATGAACGCCACTTCCTCCTCCCTCGGGGCCTCCAAGCGACTAGCCCTAGGTTCTCCGAAACTCGCTTCATTACCCTCCCAGGGTCCGACACATCAGAGTCCATTAACTGTGCTCTCCTCAACCAATTCTTTCCACCTCGTCCCGCCCCGAGCGCCCCCTCAATCATCTGTCCCTACTCTGATGCTCCTGAGCTGTCCTCAGACGAGATCTATGCCGCCCTCAGGGCCTCACCCTCATCCTCAAGGAGGGGTATTGATACCGTCCACTATGGAGTATAGAAAGTTGTCCACCGCATCACCCCTTCCATATTAGTTGCCCTCCTCTCCCCTCTGCTCCTCCATGGGTTCCACACTCCCTCCCTTAAAAAGGCCAACAGAGTAGTCCTGGACAAGCCAGGAAAGCCGTCCTATGACACTCTGTCCTCCTTTAGGGTCCTTGTCCTTCTCGAGACAATCTCCTAGCTTCTTATGAGAATTGTCGCCTCCCACCTCGCCCTCGTCGCAAGTGCCTGTAGTCTCCTGAGTCCTAACTATTGTGGTTGCCGTGCGGGCCTCTCCTCCTTTGACGCCGTCACCACCCTAGCCCATACGTATGCACCCTCCACCGCCCAGCCTTACGAGTCTCCACCCTCTTCCTAGAAATCAAAGGGGGTTTTGACAATGTGGATCCCGACTTTCTCTCCTCTGTACTTAGGAAAAAAGGGGTCAACCACTACCTTATCTCCTGGGTCCGGTCCTTCCTAACTGGCCACACCTGTCGTCTTCTCTTCCTGGGCTCCCCTGGAATTTTATCTTCCGTTTCTGTTGCCACCCCTCAGGGGTCTCCAGTATCTCATTTGTTATTTGTTATTTATGTTTCTTCCTTACATTTCTCCCTTATGAGGGGTCTTATACTATCCGTGTTTATGATTTTGCTTTGACTGTTGCTTCTACTTCTTACTGCCAGAATATTCAGCTGCTGCAGAGCGCGTTGTCCCGGATCAAGCGCCGTGTAAGAGTGCGCAACCTTCCCTTCTATGTCTCTAAGACAGAACTCCTCCACTAGCTCACTAAGCTCCAGCATGGCCCTCCCTCAGTCATCACAATTCACCTAGATGGTCAGGTGTTTCACCCAGCTACCTCCCTCAGGTGGCCGGGCTGCTGGCTCACCCCTTCACTGTCCACCTCCACCCACTTCTCCAAGTGCCTAGGCCTTTCACAAGGCGCCTTTTCTACAGTCTGCAGGCTGTCTCCTCCTGGGACGGCCTCTCACCTCATCTCTGCCTCCGCCTGGCAGTCTCCCTCCTGCTCCCTATTCTCACCTATGGGCCTGCCCTCATGGTCCCCACACGGGGCATGATAAGGCAGATGGATGTTTTCTGGCACCAGATCCAAAGGTGGGTCACTAACTTTTTCCGCTCTACCACACTCTCAATACTCTCCCTTGCGAGCTGCCTACCTCCTATCACTACCCTCTGTTCCCACCGGCGCCGCCTGGCTGCCCTCAGGCTCGCTTGCACTCCCCCACCTATCAACCCACCTGCTGGGCGGCTGCTACCTGATTTCCCATCACTTCTAAGGTTTAGGGCTTCCAACTCCAGGCGCCACCCCGCTTGGGGCCTACAACCCTATGTTAACCCCCTCCACTGGAAAACCTCGCCTCCCTCATCGCTAGACCGCTCTCATATCCCGATTGACGCCTTAGCAAACCTTGTCCTCCCACTCCTGGGCTCCCTCACCTCCGCCCCACTTCCGAGAGCGGATCTAGTACAGCTCAGCACCCGGCTTCCTCCCCTTCCCGCCATGCAAGCGGCTTATACTGCCCTAAGGAGACGTGCTCATCACTGCCTAATCCAAGACTTGCAGGATGTGTACCCCCCTCCCTCCTACTACCTCATCAAACCCTTGTTATCCCCCCACCCTTTCATGTGTCTTGGGAAGTTCTTGGCAGGGCGGATCCACTAGAAGCGCGCCCATAAGAGATATCTTGCCTACCACACCTCCTGGTACATAAAGGCCACACCCTTTGCCCCAGGTGCTGGGATCACGACGAGGATTTCCAGCATGCGATCCTTTTCTGCCACGCCATTGCTGTGCCCTGGGAACGCCATCTCCAAGGCGTTAAGGGGATCAGCCCTGACGACCCTCTTTGGTCCACCATGCCCCTGCTCCTCAACCTGGCCTCCTACATTTGTAAGGCACAGGTGAACTTCCGTCCAGACATGATGGAGTCACCCCCCTCTTCTCCTCCGCCCCTGGTCGCCCCTTCCCCACCTGGGTCTCCGACCCACCCCCTTTTTTCTCCCTGTCCCGCTAGGGAGGGATTGTTCCAGTTGTTAAGGCTTGGTTTCTATATGTTTCGTTGGCTGGGCTTTACCTTTCTTGATTTCGCCGTTTGTGGCTATTGGGCAGTTACCTGTCCGAGTTTGAGCTTTTTGTGCTGATGGTTTCTTTTATTTTTGGTTTTTGGAATTAAGGTTTTGTTTATGCCATAGTTAGCTCTGCATGCAAGTTCTTATACCTTAACAAAGAATATATGATATAAAAAAAGAAAAAAAAAAAGAAAAGAGAAAAAACAAGCTGTAATTAGGAGGGAGTACGGGTTTTGATCCCTGGGGCAGGGAGGTAAGGTTTTTCAGCGTCATATCTAGCGAGGTATGCGAGCTTTGTACCTTAAACAATGAATATACTATGAAAAAAAAAAAAAAAAAAAAAAAAAAAAAAAAAAAAAAAAGAGAAAAAAAGAAACCTCTTGTTAAAACTCTTCACGCAACCATCTAAGTTCTTTTCTATACAATTACTTTACCTTTTTACCTCTTCACTCCTCTATTGGTGTTATGCGATAGGAACCATAGGGTTTTGGATATCAATACAATGTAGGAATAGGCCTAAGAGCAATAGGAGAACTTCATCTAGTACTACTCATTGCAATACTACTACTACCTTAGTGGCTGAGATTAGCACCACGCCTTATGCTGGACTATCAGGATAGCCCTGTTATATTCACCCAACCCACAGAGAAGTAGTTACCTGTTGCAATTCAGCTAATAGCATGGGATTGCAACAAGGTCATAGCTTCAGGTTACTACCTGGATTTTCCTCTAGTTAGTTTAAATAAAACTTCAGATTTCACAAAACAAAATAAAAAGACTCATTCTATCATAGTATAGTAGTTGCAAATTACCAACAATATCTCTCTCTCAATATAGACAATAGGGGGGGAGGGGTTTTCAACCATAAAATTTATGACAAAGGTCTCAAATGCCACAGGAATTTTTAAAATAAACCTCCAGTGCCATGGCACCCTCAGGTGCTACATTGAATTCATTATATTTGTTTGTTTATAACCAGAAAAATATTAGTGTATTAAAAGATATTGGATAAATGAATAAACAAAAGAAAATAAAATAATAAGAGTTAAAAAGCAAAAACAAAAGAAAATTAAGAGAATGAAGCGTTATAACAAAGGAAAATAAAAGAACATGAAGGATAAATGAAAGGGAGTGATAAGGAAAGCTATGAAGTCTGCAAGCTAGTGAATTATGAATTACAACTAACTGAGGGTTTGTGAGCAAGTAGCAGAGTTGTGTACAATACTACTGCAGGTTGAATACTTATGCCACAGGTGAGGAAGCTCATCTGGAAGAATACCTAACGAATTGGCTATCAAGTGATGCTGTAAACCAAGACCAACTCGAATATTCTCCTTTCTTGGCCTTCCATATGGCTTCCTAGTAATTGGTGGCTGAACATGCTCGGCAATTGGCAGAATTCCATCAGGAGCATTATCTCCTGATATGGGTTCCATGGTTTGAAGATTCAAAATATCTACAGGAGGTAGGATAATAGCATAGGTCGATTTCTATTTAGCTTGAGATAAAGATTGAGGAACATAATTCTGAATGAGCGAATAATGGATTAGTCATGAAATATGATAATAAACAAAGAACAAACATACCTCTTGGATACACCTAATTCATTTTAACACATGCCTAAAAGGAATATTATTTTCCTATTACAGCATACATGAGCAGGTTTGTGCCTGAAGGTCGAAAAGTTTAACATTGCTGTTGGGTTAAGTAACATGGCCATGAAATTTATCTGCCATTCAAATTGTATTTGATCCTGCCCAAAGCCTGCACTCACCCAGAAGATTGGTACAAACCTTGGTGTAAGTAACCATAGGTTCTAAACTTGTTGCCTATTAGTGGCTTTTTGTAACATGTGTACATGTTCCGGTACCTCTATTACCACTCTCGTTAGCCTTTGCTTTGTCAGATTACATTCATTTGATTTGATTTCTTTTCTATTTGATTTCCAAACCGGAATCTGTAGATTCCAGAGGTCTTTTTACTGTATGCTTTGGTGGATCAGCAGGATTGTGCACCAGGAGTTCCAAGGGAAGGAACTGGTCATGTTTACCAGCGGTAGGATAGAGGCAAGGTTTTAGGAATGCTCCAGGCAGTCCTGGACTCTGGCTGGGTCACAGGAGTCTGGTAGCTGTACACTCCCTGGTAATCATAGTGGCTGGGGGTTTCCAGAGGCCAAGCCATTGGAGGAAAGATTTCATGTATTTAAGAGTGGTCTCCTGCTTAGCAGGAGAAATCAGACTTCAGACAGATGGCTAGACAGTGAATTCACTTGGTTGAAAGGCAATCCTATTGATCCCTTTCGCTCTATAAACTACCCTATTGTACTCTCATTGTCTTCGCCTCACATCAGGTCTCCCTTAGACACCAAAGTGATAGCCGGCTACTGCTTAGGCTCTATTGTATAACTATTCAAACAGGCTAGCCCCTCTTTCACTTTTGAAAATGTTGCCTCATCACAGTATGTCAAATCATATTGAGCAATTTCAGAATTGGAAGCTCACGATCAAGCTTAAGAGTAGAGTTAACTGACTCCACTATATTATAGGTTTCATGACTATACCACTTTGCAGGAAAGTGTGACTTGGCCAAAAGTGTTGGTTCAATATCTTGGAGATAGTGTTCAGTAGCTGGGCATGCCTTGTTCATTTTGGTCATTGCTCTCTCAAAGACTTTGAAATGTGGTGCTCTGGTGATAGCTCAGACAGGTTGGTGAAGCCTCTTCGACAGGGAGTAACTGAATTATTTTTGTGATGATAATAACAATAGACTAGAGTGAATGAAAGTAGTAGGTTGGCAGAGGTGTTTGCTAGTCCCATATCTCTATCGCTAAAAGGTGTTGTCGGCTCCTACAAAATCTCTGGAATCCCAAGCAGAAGGTTTGATAGAAAGTATTCTTTTAACGATAAATTTTCACTCTCAACAATAGGCCAAGCCAACAGTAAAGTATTTGCATTGATATCAATTGTAACTGCTAGAAGAAGTGTTTGAACAAACTTGGTCTTGAGGAAAGTGCCATCAATGGCAATAAGGTGGCGACAAAGATAGATGGAATAGCGTGATAAGGCACGACAAATAAAGATTTGGCACAACTGATTAGTTGTTTTATCGGAGGATAGCTGGATAAAGGTGTCAGGCTAGATATAAAGGACTGTTTTAACATATTGTGGAAGATGACGGAATCCTTCTCACTGATCTTCTAGAGTATCATTCAACACCGATGTCCAGAAGCATAAGGCAGCTTTATAGGGCAAGCTTTCCCTAAATTGCACACCTAGGAAGTCAATGATTTTGCAAGGCATTGTTACTTGAGAGATGTTTAGATTTTTTGATACATGGCATAAAAGCAATTGTTGAAAACTGCAAACCCTAGTTTGTTTGCTACTCGCACTAGGGAGGCAAGTATATTTTGGTATAAAGACACTAATCTTCATATCTTTTTGGTTCGTATAGTGTGCTCTAACTCTCCATTGCCAACCATCTACCATACAGTTATATATGGCTCTGGTTGTATCACGATCAATAACTTTCAAGCTTAATTTCTCCTAACAGACCAAACCTCAATCGCTTCAGGGAGTTTTATAAAGTTTGTAAAGAATTGATGGATTTCTGGCCTGCTAGGAACATATGGAAGGGCTGTCATAGTGGCAATATAGTAGGAAAATAAAATCAGAAAAGATGAACTAAGTGAGGATAAACTGTGTAAGGATGAATGTAACGACCCTTAGATCAGTTGGTAGAGCTTACCGAACCTCAGCCCAGCCAGTGGTCCTACTAGGACGTGGACAGGAACGGTACCAGACACCTCCAAAGTGACATAGCAACCATAAGTACCTTTCATGAAGAAACGGTATTTAGGTACCTAGTTAGATAGGGTAACCTAGCAAGGCCGGGTAACCTTGGTGCACACTTAGGTAGGGTAACCCCACTAGACAGGGTAACCCGGAGCTACAGTCAGGCAGGGTAACCCTCTTGAGTAGGGTAACCTGGAAACATGGTTAGGCAGGGTAACCCTTTAGATAGGGTAACCCATCTCCTCAGTTAGGCAGGGTAACCACTTTGGCAGGGTAACAGTGAGCACTAGGAAAACATGGTAAGCAGTGTAGACGCCGCTGTGTGTGCTACATTCGTGTAACCAGGTGTTTCGGGCTCGTGGAATCGCGTGTAACAAATAGGTCAGTTACGCGGAACCTTCTGGTAACGCAAAGGGGCGTTAGACAGACTTCTGCAGCGATTTGCACCATGATAGGGCCCAGTTACCCTACCTTGGGGATCATGGGTGGAATCGTGGACCTCAAGTTACCCTCCCCTAACATTACGCGAAACACGAAATCTTACTACAAGTACCCCAGAGTGGTCGGAGTGATTTTGGCGCGTCCAACACCCACTTGCGGCTCCCACGTTCGCCCCTTGCGACGGGTTGGAAAGGGTGACAGTTGGTAAAAGCCTAACAAAACTGAGAAATTGAAGGTGGCAGCGTAACCCCGTATACGTCACTGCCATCCTTCCGACCAGATGCTATCCGCAGGATATATATAGGGGTGGGAGACGGCCGAGCCAGGGAAGTTGTTAGTATTGACATCAGATGGCCTTCCGAGGGTACTCTAGGTGCCTATAATCCCTATGGGAGGTATGGGGGTCCCACGGAATAGCTATCTGAGAGTGGGGGATAAACGGAATTTATGTCCGGATAAAACTCTACTACTTACACAACGATAGCCCAGGCGCTATACCATTACGGAGGGACGTTACAGGACTCTAAGAGGCATTCAGTCTTATCACGGCTAAGGTGATCCCTGAACGGTTGGCTATAGGTAGCGCCTATTTTGCCAACTCAGTAAAGACACTTACCGGGGAAGCTACGCAGTTACAAGAAAAGCTGCCGATAGGCCAAGTAGACACAGTTGACTGCAGTGCTTGCATAGACGGAAAACTCCATAGGGCTACTGAGTCTCATACCTAGGTTTTGGTCCAAAGTTGGATTGTCAGTTGGACATTGACAAGACGGCGATCGGAAAGGTTTTTCTCTCCTGCAGGTACAATCAAAATGCATTGCAGAAAACCTTAGTGATTGAACGGACTGAACTTATCCGAGCGATCCACAGGCCCTGAAGTTAATTCCGAAAGGGCCATGTGTCAGATGATCCCTGAGTGGAGAAGGGAGCTCTCTTAACGGTCAGAGTAGGGATGGGTGTCGTTAGCTTTATAATTCCACTTAAGTAAACGCGAACGACACTCTACTCTGATAACCAACTATCCTCTCGAGAAGTCCTGAATTGAGTGAAGCTCTGGCTTAATGATTTTAAGTTTAATCATTTGATTCAATTATTTTATCTTTCCCTTCTGTGAACTTTGCGTTGTGTCTTTTGGTGCAGTCGCAACCTTAGGATCCATCTTCCTATAGGGTGCCCCCGTTACAATACTATACCCCACAAAAGCGTCCTTGCTTCTGCTCCAAGCCCTGGTGGTCGAATGAACTCTAACAACTTCACCAAGCCTTTGTGGAGAACTAACGGCATCATGGTCGTCTACCTCCTGCTTGCTTTCTGACTCCTCCTGCGAAGCCCAACTAGCTACTGTAAGGCAATCAAGAAGCCCATAACCAGATACTCGAACTTGCTCCTATCCTCCATAGACTCAAGCTGTATTTTGACAGTCTGTAGCATTGCCAATAGGCCCACGCCTGATCTCTTTCCTTCTTTCCATCATGTGTCCTCTCCTGAATAGGTCAACCAGGCACTCCTTACTCATTTTTTCTTATCCAAGGATCTACTCCCCGGACATTCAATTCTCTGACAGTTTAACGACCTACTCCACCTGCAACGTTCGGAGATCTCAGAAGCACTATACAAGTCCTCCAACAACCCAGTATCTTGCCCTAACTAGATTCCCTATAGCCTCTGGAAAAAGGTCAATTCCCTTAACTGATTACTACTTCATGCCCTCCTAGGCCCACTGGTCTCTTATGGGTTCCACCCTCCCTCTATAAAGAGGGTAACCGGAGTAGTTCTCTCCATACCCAGCAAAGCTGAATACAATTCACCTTATTCCTTTTGTGCCCTTGTACTCCTAGAGACGATATCTAAGTTACTGGAATGTATCATGGCCTCCTGCCTTACTTTCATGGCCAGCACAGTTGGACTCATTCACCACAACCAGTGCAGATTCCTTCCTGGGCTCAGTACCTTCGACGCCTGTGCGTCACTCACATATGAGGTCCACACTCTGCAGAGGGCGAGTCTCAAAACATCCACACTTTTCCTGAACATCAAAGTGGGATTTGACAATATCTCCACCGAATGTTTGGGTTTCCCACTTTGCACCAAGGTGTGTCTCCTTACATTTTATCTTGGGTTCGTTTCTTTTTATCTGACCACAAGAGTCACTTGAATTTTCAAAGATCTCCTAATTAATATCTTGCGGTTCAAGTTGGGGCTCCCTAGGGTTCTCCTATCGCTCCTTTGTTTTGTATTATATATGTGACTCCTCTTCATCTTTCTATCCTAAGAGGGATTATGTTTTCCTATGTTGATGATTTCACTGTAACTGTTGAAATTGGGTCATACTGGAAGAACACACAGCTTCTTCAACACTACTATACCCGCCAACACTTGAAGGCTGCCCCCTTTGGAGTGTCCCTCTCTGTCGCCAAGACTGAACTCTATCATTGGCGGACACTCCGGGACCACACCTACCCCTCCTATGCTCCAATCTCCATTGATGGCTCCTATTTCACCTCTGTTCCAAAGTTCATTGGTAGGACTACTTGTTCACACCAACCATGGAAACTTAAGTTTACTTTACCAAGCGACTGGCTCTCGCTCAAGGCGCCTTTACCATGATAAGACAACTTTCCCCACCAGGCATCAGAATATCACCAGCCCTCAATAGGCGCCTCAATATGGAGCTCCTCCTCCCTATCCACACCTATAGTGCCGATCTCCTCACCTCTAATGCCACAATGCTGGGCAAGGTGGAGGTATTCTGAAGCAGGATTCAGAGGTAGGTAACCAATGGCCACATGTCCACCCCCCTCGGGATCCTCCTGTATGAGGCTTACCCCCCCCCTCTAAATCACTGTTCCCCACCACCGGTGCCTCATGGCTGATCTCCGCCTGGTCTATTCGCCTTTAGAGATAAACCCAGCCTCCACTCACCTCCCCTCCAGTTCCCCCACTGCCTCTGACATCCCGGTAAAGGAAACTCTATAGCTACTACTTTGTGGCCTTGGCGCCAACTACATCCCACATAGGTGGAACCAATCAATTCCCTCCTGCGTCGTTAGGTCTCATCTTCCCTTTGATGTTAGGTCACATCTTCCCATTGATGTGACATGCCACCTGCAGGTACGACAGGAGACTGACTTTCCAGTTTCCCTGCAAATCAACTCACACCTCCTTTCCAGGCTGTGTTTTCCACCAGCCCCCCCTAGGGACTACCTGACTTACCCCATCCTGATGGAGGGATGCAAAGGCAAGCTCCTTGCTGACTGGACTCTCCTCTCACACCCTCCTACCTACTACCTGTATAAGACATCCCTTTGCCCTTATCCTTTCATGTGGTTGGACCGCTTTTCAGCAGGTAGAATCCACCAGATGCGGTCAAGCAAAGCTACCTTGCTGCCCACCCCTCATGGAGTGACCCTGATCCCCTAGTTACCTGTCCCTCCTGTGAGACTGAGGATAAGACCTTCAGTCACGCAATCCTGCACTGACCCACAAAGGTCCTATAACAGCTGCTCTACCTCTCGGAGCTGACCTCTATTGGCTCTGAGTTCCCAGTTTGGAGCAACTTATACCTCACGATTGGCCTGGCGTCCTATATTTGCAGTACACGTACTGGCTTTACCCCCTCAATAACTGCCGGCCAGCCTGCCTGGGTACATCCTTCTTCTGGTCATCACTCAGATTTAGATATGAGTTCTTTCCTTTATTTTTATCTCTCATTACTGTTAGTGATTTCTTTGGACTTTGCTTCATACTATACTTACTTGAGTAGTGACCATTATTGGGCGCGGTGACGGTATGGTCATCACCAGGGGAGAACAGGTTTGATTGTTTCTTTTGTTATGCATATTTGAGATTAATGTATCGTTTTTGCCATAGCTAGTGCTCTATGCAGGTTCCTGTACATTAACAGCGAATATATGAGATAATTAAAAAAATATTAAAAAAAGACTCTATAGTTCATGGAATCATCAAGAAATGGAGAAAGACATTAATAATATATTCAGTCAACAACTTTAAGAGCTTTTGAGAAATCTTTACATTCTATCTAAATTCTCAATTGAGCTCTACTTACAGCTCACGGACCCTCTCGTTACATGCATGGCTTAGGCAATTCAACATGCTCTAAAAGACTATCCTGTAACACTATAATGTTACTCTTTAACAATCATCATGGTTCCATATTCTCTCATACTTAGAGAATACCATGACACTCAAGGTTTAACGGACCCAGGCTTAGTTGGTATAGCTTACTAAACCTCAGCCCAGCCAGAGGTCCAACAGGACCAGGAGCGGAATCGCACGAACTACCAGCAAACTGTCATGACAACTATAAGTACTTTAACTTGGGAAAGGTACCTAGGAACACAGTTAGATTGGGTAACCTAACTAAGCCGTGTACCCATGATCCTAACTTGAGTAGGGTAACCCGCTTAGAAAGGTTAACCTTGAGGCAAGGTTATGTAGGGCAACCCACTTAGATAAGGTAAGCGAGAACCAGTGTTAGGTAGGGTAACCCGCTTAGGCTAGTGTAACTAGGGCACCTGGTAGAAAGAGGGATTCAAAGGTTGCCATTGTACCAAAAACCTAATGGAAAATTTAAGGAAGGTAAAGATAAAGATGTTTGAATCAAATCATGAAACTTAATAGCGTTAAGAAGGTGCTTTACTCAATTCAAGTTCATCAGGAGAGGATCTTGGTTTTCAGAGTAGAGTATCGATCACGTTTATTTAAGTAGAATTATAAACACCATTGACAACCATCCTTACTCTGAACGTTCTTGAGTACCCTTCTCCACTCAAGGCTATCAACCAGGTCTACTTGGCCTATCTGCAGCTTTCCTTATAACTACTCAGCTCCCCCGGCGAGTGGCACTACTGTGTTGGCTAAAATGGATGCTACCTATAGCCAATGGTTCATTAACCACCTCAGCTATGATAAGACAGAACGCCCAGATAGTCATGTATCGTTTCTCGGTTCTGGGATAGTACAGTGGCGTTAGTTGCTTTTAACAGTAGAGATTTATCCGAACAAACTTGCTTTCGTCCACGACTCCCAAATAGCTCACTAAGGGTCTCCCGCACCTCCCATATGGATAATAGCTACCAAGTGTACTCCGTGAGCGCCTTCTAGTGTCAATACTAGCAACTTGCCTTGAGTCGTCCGTCGCCTACCCCCTTATATACCCTTCGGACACGTTGTTTCCTCCAAACTGTTACGACCTATATGGTGTTAAAGGACCACCTCCAACTGTACAGTTTTGTTAGCATTTTACCAACTGTCACACTTCGCCACCTATCGCGGTGGTATTTTGCCAACTCACTCCAAATCACAACCTAGTGGCTTTTATCATTTTTCGCGTTTTGATTAACGTTGAAGGTAGGTTAACATAGGTTCTGGAATTATCTGCAATTATATACGTGACCCCTAAGGTAGAGTAACCTGCCCCAGCATGGCCCAAATCGCATCTGATGTCCGGGTCATGCATATTGCATCGCCAAGCCATCTCATGTAATCTCACTGATATTTATATTCGATTGTTCTACCATAATACAATTAGTTACATGAACATATGAGGCCTGATAGCATATATATTGCTTACCCAGGGTTTCCTGGGATTCTGCAGTTACCCTGTCTAACCAGTTACCCTGTCTAACTTAGCTACTTGATTACTCAGTCTAACAGAGTTACACTGCCTAACTCTGATGCGAGGTTACCCTGTCTAGTGGGGTTACCCTACGTGTATAGTACTCTGAGTTACCCTATTCAACTGGGTTACACTACCTAAGTGTTGCTCGGAGTTACCCCGTCTAACTGAGTCACCCTTCTTAACTGAGTACCAAGGTAATATCACTTTGGAAAATGTACCTCAGGTTGTTTTGCTGCTAGGCAGGCATATTATACCGTTCCTCTCTGAGTCCCCTCAGGGTATTGGGCTGAAGTGAGGTGAGGTATGCCATACCAACTGATTTATAGAAGCATTACAGCTGAGTAACCCACTGCCATATATGTAGGCAGGGTAACGGGTTAGGTAGGATTACTGCTTAGGCAAGTTAACTGGAAAATCTGTGGAAAACAAGATAAGCGATTTAGTAACCCTTTGGCCTTGTACATCTGCGTCACCACTTGATTCATGGTCTCTGGATCGCGTATAGATAATGGCAATGTTACAAGAGTACTTCTGCTAATGTAAATGGGCATTACACAGGAATCAGGTGCAAATTCGATTATGATGAGGGCAAGTTACCCTACAGTGGACTTTGCCTATATGAAGTGTAATCACAAGTTACCATACTATTTTATTACACGAAATGCGAAACTCTACTATAGTTACCCTTAGGTGATTTGGGATGGTTGGCCAGCCTAACACATCTCTCTGACCCTGGCATTTGCAATTTGAGACACCATAGTAGTAAAATACTAGAGTTGATAAAATACTAGCAAAATCATCAGGTATAAGGGAGTCATGTAATACTGTTTACTTACCTGCCATCCAACCGACCAGATGGTGTCCGCAAGATATATATAGGTGTGGGCGACAGCCAACACGGGCAAGTTGTATGTATTAACACCAGCAGGCACTCCGAAGGTACTGTATATTTCACATAGGGGATATAGTACTAGTCTTTCGAGCCTAAAGAGGTTATGGTATATACCTCTGGTAGTTGAGTATATTGACTATAGCCCACGCTGGGAAGAAGTAGTATCCAATCCAACTACTCAGCCTAGGTGAAAGGAGATAGAGTAATTTATCCAAGTTGATCTATTACATGTTCTAAAATCTTAATAATCTGAATGCATCTGCACATGAGTGCCTATATGCAAAAAAGACTGCCATACAGTCTGATTACCTTAAATTCCGTAAGATGTAACCAATTAGCCAGCATCAAAATGCAAGTTAGTTCTTTTGGAAGAGCGATTAAAGAACATTTACTGGTGGACTGATTGACACCTTCAGAATAATAGATATACTGGGGGATCATTTGCTGTAGCGGCGTCAGACATCTTCATGGTCAAACTGTTTTCGCACTTCTTATACCACAGTTGAAGTCTCTAAGGATACTTCATATATATGACCAACATAAGTACTGGGAAAAGTGTATAAATAGTCAGCAGTGCGCCATAGTTAAGTGAATGCTCTGCGCCCTCTATTTTCCTCCCGCTTGAAATTCTTACCCTTTTAGCAGAACAAAATGTAGCCTTTTTGTGTGGCAATAGCCACGACACACCAAATCTTGCCCCTGGGTTAAGCTTCACTCTTTAGCGACACAGCCTCACTTCCTGTATAACTGTGATGGCCACTGCTTCCCCTGGCCCCTCAAGGTCACACTTGGGTACCCAGCACCGCACAGCCCCCTACTCAGCCAACTCCTCCCGCACCAGCACCCTTGGACCCCTCCTTGACCACTTGATTTCAACCGAAAACCACCTGGACGCTATAGTCATCCAGTTTAGCCTCTCCCGTGAATCCTTCCCTGTGTTTGACAACTCCCTCCTCCACAACCTTTCCGATAGTGAGGTCACCCTCATCCCACTTATGTGCACTGCCCTACCTGGAATCAATGAGGTAGTTAGCCGACTTGCCACACTGACAACCCGCGTGGATGAGATCTCCTCAGCTATCTCGACCCCCACCCCTCCCCCTTCTTCAGCCACCCTCGCGATTGCAGCGTTGGAGGCCACAGCCAGGGACCTCTTCCTTCGCGTCACGGCAGGACTCACTGCCAGACAACCCCCTCCACCTCACCTGGTCCCCCCTTGTCCCGCTCTGGCTCGACCTAGGTCTCACCCACACCCTAAACCCCAACCTGCACAAGAGGCAAATCAAGGCCCCGATCCTGATCTCCCCTGCTATTACACAGTTGAAAAGCAGTGGTATGACAAGCCTGCCGCATATGCCGTCTGCTATCCACGCTCCTGGGAAGCCCAAGAGTACAGGTCAGGCAAATACCCTCCCCCAAACGAGTTTCGCACACCACCCTCATCCTTCTACACCAGACCCACACACACCCGGTCCCGTCCAGCCATCAAGTCCTATGCTGCTGTTGCAGCAGGACCATCCTCTGCACCATGACCCAAAGGCAAAGGGAAGAAGCCCGCCACACTGGCACAAGTTGCATCATCCAACGACAGCAGCCCTCTGTCTCGAGGTCCAGCACCGTTGCCCTCCGCCGAGCGCAGATTCTTCGCCACTCGCACTGCACACACACTTCATGCAGATGCTGACCGTATGGCAGCCACCGCAACTGGCTTGATGGCTGGTGTCTTGAGGCAGGCCAACTGCACTTTTCCCCTGTCCTTTTCTGCATGTGTCAATCCTAAAGGATCTCTCACCCTCCTGGGCACTGACCCATACACACCCTCAACTGCTTACTCACCCTACTACGAAGCCAGGACTAAGCGTCTTAATCAATCTTTTCCATGAGGACACAACCCCTACCGTCCTTTCCGCCCCGCCCCAAACGAGGTCCAATTGGCCATCCACTGCTTACCTACAGCCTACCTTCCGGAGGACCAGGTTGACCTCTTCCCTGCCCTCTCTGAATCAGTTCGCAAGGCAACTGACGTCGTTATCTAGTCAGCACGCTTCCTCCAAACCGACCCTGACATTCGAGCCACAAAGACCACTACGTCAGTAGTTGTCATCGTGACCCCTGACGATGTCAACATGCTGGGCTCCACCATCCGTCTCTTATCCCCTCCGCGCAAAGTCGAAAAGGCCCACTGCTCTGGGAACTTGATGCAATGCCGGAAGTGTTGGCTTTATGGCCACTCCTCCCCAATATGCAAATCCTCCAACCCCACATGTCCCCTGTGTGCTCTAGGACATACACGAGCGGCCCACCACTGCCCTAATCCCACTTGCCCCAAGGGCGGGAAGACTAAGTCCATTGCTGGGTGTTGTCCCGCCTCCCCCCTCATGTGCTCAAGTTGTGCAGGACCCCATCCTACCACAGACCGTTCCTGCCAATCCCGCCCCCTCCCTCCCACTGATGATGATAACCCATCAGAGCCTGAGGGTGTACAAGGCCCGGATAATGTCATGGACCAGGATGCACCTACCCTACCCTACCAACCCAGGACTCTCTCCCCTACAACTGACACCATAGATCTTACAACCCCCAGACAGCCAATCCCACCAACTGGCGCTCCAGCTGACACTCGCACCAAATCTGTTGCACCAGTTCACACATGGCTCTCCAATTTTCCGCTCCCACATGGCCCATCTGGCTTTCCTCGCCAATGAGTCCCACACTGGACCCCTCCTCACTGACGCAGGCGACAGGCACTACCCTCACCCTCATTCAGTACAACTGCCTTGGGAGCTGGAATGTGTTTCTATCCCTATTGAATAGCTTGAAGGCTATGCCGACCCCTCCTGACTTGGTTGCCCACCAGGATCATCCAGTCTTCAAGGGGAGACTACTAATATTTTCCTCTTATAAATCTTTTTCCCCGCCTACTACTAATAGTGCGAAACCTAGGGTGGCATTTTATGCTCTCCTTAATTTCATGCAGGTTTTTGCACTAATACCCGCTTTTTTAGACCCGCTGGACTCTATGGCAATTGAAATTCATTCTCGCTCAGGCTTGTTTAATTCAGGTGATTGGGTCTTCCGCGTTGAAAATGCCTACTCCACCACCGGGCGCTGATCCCACACCCGCAGAATCACCCCACCTTCCATGTTCTGGGAACACGCATTCCCCACCATCCTGGCTGGGGATCTGAACCTCCATCATCCACTTCCCGACCCTTTAAGAGTTCTTTCTGATATTGAATTTAATCTTTCTTCCCCATACTTTGACCTGGCCTCGGAGCTAGGCTACAAACTTTTAAACATACTGGGTGTATTTACTAGGTTCCCCTTCGATCGCACTTCCAGACCTGGAGTCTTACACCATGCCTTCGCAAATCCCTCCCTTGCCCTATTTTTTAGCTCATGGGGTGTCACCCTTCCACTGACTGGCTCTGACATTGTCCCAATCACAATAGCCCTTGCTACTCCTTTCTTACGACAGCCTGACCCCACTCCTAACTGGACCAAAACGGACTGGCACACACTCTCCCCTCTCTTCAAGGATCTATCGGTCCCACATCCTCTCCCGCTCCCTACCTCAACCTCACTTAGTACTTGGTTCGACTGCGACCTACACACTATCACCTCCCTCCTAGCCCAGCAAATACCAAACAAACGTCCTTGGTTCAGATCAAAGCCATGGTGGACCGCAGAGCTATCACAGCTGCGCCAAGCGTTCAACAGAGAGGCAAGAATATCACGCATGTCCCCCTCCACCACCCCCTCCGACAGCGACCGTGCCTCCCGTCTTGCATATTTCAAGGCCATTTAAAAGGCCAAGGCATTACACTGGAACTCGTTCCTTTCCTCCTTGGACTCCAAATTAGTGTGGGCTGCCCGCAGGATCGGTAGCGGGCGCCCCCCTGACCCGTTCCTCTCTTTCCCCAATGTCACGACACCCGCCGAAGTCAACACCTCCCTCCTGCATCAATTTTTTTCCTCCAAAAGCCCCCCAACCCTTGCCATCCATCCTGTGACCATTCGCGGACTTCCTGCCACTTCAGAAACAGGAAGTCTCCCTTGCCCTTCTCAAATCCTCTAACACCTCAGCCCCTGGACCCGACCTGATCCCCTATGGTATATGGAAGAGCATCAACAATATCAACCCCACCTCCCTCACCTCCCTCCTAGGTCACCTGCTGACATATGGCTTCAAACCCTCCTTCCTTAAAAAAGCCAATGGCATTGTCCTCTCGAAGTCCGGCAAATCTGATTACAACGCCCACTCCTCCTTTCGTATCATTGTTCTCACAGCAACTATCTCCAATATTCTGGAAAGGATAATGTCAACCCGCCTTTCACTAATGGCCCGCACCGTCAGCCTCATCCTCCATAACCAATGCGGCTCGCTTCCTGGCCTTTCCACCTTTGACGCATGTGCTGCCCTCATACACAAAGTCCGCCTACTGCAACACGCAGGCCTCAAGACCTCTACCCTCTTCCTTGACATCAAGGGAGGCTTTGATAATATTTCCTCTACTTGTTTATCTTGCCTACATCGCGCCAAAGGCGTATCTCCTTATATAGTTTCTTAGGTTTGTTCCTTTTTGACTGACGGCAAATGCTGCCTGATTTTTCAGGGCTCCTTAATATTTACCTGCCTGTTCAAGTGGGTGCCCCCCAGGGCTCCCCTATCTCTCCTTTGTTATTTTTAATTTATGTATCCTCCATGCACTTGTCTATCCCAAGTAGGATTATGTTTTCCTATGATGATGATTTTACTGTCACTGTTGGATCTAGGTCATACCTGTGGAACACACAGCTTCTTCAACACTACTACACCCGCCTCTGGAGAAAGGCCACCCACTTGGAGTCTCCTTCTCTGTTCCCAAAACCGAACTCATCCACTGGCGAACTCCAAGGGATCGCTCTCCCCGCTTACTGGCTCCAGTCTCTCTCGATTGGAGTTTCTTCCATCCTTCTTCTATAGTCCGATGGCTAGGATACTGGTTCTCACCCTCGATGGAAACCTCTACCCATTTCCTCAAGAGGCTAGCCCTCGCTCAAGGGGCCTTTGGCCTCATCAGGGAACTCTCTCCTCCTGGCATAGGCATAGTCCCCTACCTGAACCGCAAGCCGGCCATGGGCCTGCTGCTACCAATCCTCACTTATGGAGCTGACCTCCTCATTCCCAATGCTGTGATGATGGGGAAAATGGAGGTCTATTGGAGCAAGGTCCAATTATGGGTCACCAACTGCTTCTCATCGACTCTTGTATCCATCCTTCCCTGTGAGGCTTGCCTCCCCCCTCTCAACTCGCTCCTCCCCCATCGCCGCAGGATGGGCGCACTATGGCAGGCCTGCTCCCCTCCCGAGATCAACCCAGCCGCAGCCCGGCTGCCTCCATCTGTTCCATCCTTCTCCAACTTTAGGCCGCGGGACTCCTCCCGCCATCTCCTTCGTGGCCCTAGGGCCAATTACATCCCCCTCCGCTGGAACCAACCAAGGCCCATACCCGCTGTCCGCTCTCACCTCCCAATCGATGGGATATTCTACGTCTTGATCAAGGTGACACCGGCCGGTTTCAAACTCCTACAGATAAACTCCCACCTCCTACCGGGCAGTGTCTTTGCCCTCCCTCCTCCGATCCCAGGTGCTGTCTCATACAATGTGATGAAGGAGGAGTACAGAAAGGACCTCCTCACGGACTGGACAGTCCTGTCCCCACCCCCTCCCTACTAACAGTACAAGCTCTCCCTACCCCCACATGCCTTCAAGAGCCTTGACCACATTACAACTAGGCGAATTCACCAAATGCGTGCCGGAAAGAGCTATCATGCCGCACAACCCTCATGGAGCGATGCTGATCGCTTTCAAACCTGCCCTTCCTGCAACTCAGAGGATGAAACCTTTGACCACGCAATTTTCCACTGCCCGTCCAAGTCCCGAGACCGTCAGCTTTATCTTCCGAAGCTGTCTTCCATGGACCATGGCTCTCCACCTTGGGCCGACCTGGACATGATCATTGGTCTTGCCTCATACATCTGTGCTACAAGCACGAAATTCCCACCCACCATACCTGCGGTTATTTCTACCGCTGCCTCATCCTCCTCCGACTATGACCCATACTGAGTGGTTTGACATTCCTGCTATATCTTTCCTTTCGGTTATGATTTCTTTTGATATCATTCCATTCTATACTTTTTGAATTAGTTGCCGTTGTTGGTCACTGGGACGGTATGGTCATCACTAGGGGAGAACGCGTGCGCTATTTCCTTTGATTTGCACGTTTGGAATTGACGTTTAGTTTATGTCATAGCTAGCGCTACATGCAGGTTCCTATAAGTTAACAGCGAATATATGAGATAATCAAAAAAAAGAAAAAAAAATCAACCCCTTAGTGAAGTGATCATCAAGCAACGGAGAAGAGACCTTAATAATATATTCAGTTAATAGATGTACAGAGCTTCAACTATTGAGAATCTTAACTTTTTATCTTAATCTTTAAGTGTGCTGTCTTGACAGTTCTCAGACTTCCATGATACGAGTACGGCCTAGGCAATTGTACAGTACCGAATTGGCCACCCTGTAAAATAATATTATTATTCTCCTGTCACTATGGCTTTTCATATTCTCATGCCTAGAGAATATCATGAAACTCAAACTTTTCATCAGGGCATACATTGCAGGCACTATCCACCCCTCAACTTTGACAATATATTTCCTTATTGCTGTGAAGAGTACCAACTTGACCTCAGTGTAGTAGCTCTCTAACATCTTGCTCGGACAGAGTGAAAACACACTAAACTTATTTATCCTTAAGACTGACGGTGGATTACTGGGTTTACTAAACCTAAAGCATAATCTATCTCAAATTATATGTAAGATTCTTGACAAAACCCTCAATCTTTATATTCATTCTTTGTACCTCCACTAAACCAACAATTGGGAAGAACCTCTGATACTTCCATATCAGGATAAGAATTCCTGATTTTGGATCCTTAATCTATCATATCCTCTTTTAAAGAGATACTTTGTAACGGAATCCTACAGTATTTCTATTATTACTACCAACTTGATGTTGATTATTAGTTGTTTGGGCTTATACCTGATAAGGGCAATTATTTGATTTTCCTGCCCTACTTGTTTATGACATCCTAACTGGTTATTTGTTTCTTATTTCGCTTAATATTACCCCATCCTTGCTCTAGCCCATTTGGGTATCGCTATCTTCCTGCTATACCTACTAGATTTGTATAGCATTAGCGATCACTTGTTCCTCCTTGTGTAGATTATATTACTTGTTTTGTTAGCTCTATCCGGTCACTTTTAACCCTCTGTTTTCGGAATACAGTTACCTTATTTTGCTGCCTCTGTTAGCATATTTGTAGACAGGATGTTTTCGTTTTTATTAAGTTTTCCTATCTACAATCTTTTGTATTTAAAGAGCCTGTAATCCTTTAAGGATAGGGACTCTCAAGCCTGACAGGACTATGATCTTTAATACTACAAGTTGAACAGTCACTCTATTAGTTCCATACCTTCTACCGTGTCTATTAAACACCTATCCATCAACGCATATCCCCCTATCCTAATAATAGTATCTTCATAGTCCCTTTGGGATTCTCGAGATACTTGGTAGTAGGTTACATACTTGCTGCTATCCTTGTATAAATACTGCTTTATGAAACTATTGAACCCTCTTAGTTCACTAAACTATTTTGAGTAACCACACCTGAAGACTTTGCAAAAACCAACACACATTTTCACGGCCAAGAATTTCTGTAGCACAAATTTCATGATTGGGATTCAGAGTGGCTAGAGTATTCTTCCAGTTACGAATTTTATGCCTGGAAGCCAGCCAACTGGCTATTTTGAATTTGCTTATACAAAAAGGATTATCTGGTTTAGGCGAGCTGCCATTGCTATAGTACGTGATGATACACATATTCCAAGTCCTGTGGGACCTGATCGGATAATTGAAGTCTGTGAAAGTCAATCTACCACTTCAGCAACCCTAATTACATCCTCAAGCTCTACTAGCTCACCCCTTACCCATTTGGGTCTTCTACTATCTAGAGTTTAGAAACATGCCGAGCCAACCAACAAGGCTGTCAATATGGAAGATAACTTGCAGCAAAATGTAGTCAATACTTGCACTACCAGGACCGATCTTTGAAAGAAAGTGCTGTTAAGAATCACAAAGCAATCTCATCACTATCACAGGAGGCCAGGCAGAGTTTTACAATGCTAGAATTATTGCAGAGCAGTATGAGGAATGGTGAAGTTAGCCATGATGTAGATATACAGGAAGGTTGGCGTGCAACAGAACAATAGAATTGTTACACCGAATGGGAGGAGCAAAGGTTACAAGCCTAGATTCAAGAAGAGTTTTGACGCCAACTAGTTCAACTGGAGTAACATGCCCATGACTCTGAAATAGGGGATCAGATCCTTGAGAAGGTACTAATGGAACTCAATACCAAGTTGAACCAACAGGGAGAGGAATGGACCTGGAGGATGAATGAGCAACCAGAAATTGCCACTCAACAACAACTGGAACATTGTGAAGGTATGAAGGCATACCTAGATGCTCTAGTACAATAGTTGACAAGAGAACAACCTACAGTTCCCACACAGCATGGACCCAGTGATGGTAATCCAGGACTGTATAACCAAGGACAATCAATCTCCCCAGTACCCAATACCATTCCCACATAGGAGTTTGCATCAACTCCAAGAAAGGTGAAAGTCAAAGTAGTCGACCGTGGGGGAAATAACCTACCACCTCAACTACAACCAGGTAACTTTGGTGATGCTATTGACCAAGATGATGATGGATCTGATAATGAGAGAGAGGATGGACAGGGCCAAAAAGGGCAGCAGGCAGGAGAGCGCTCTCCGTTTACCATCTATTCCCAACAATGATGTACCTGAGTACAGGGTTACTAAAGCTTTCTTAGTACGTATTAGTGGACTCTCCCAACCAGCCAAGCAAATAGCGGAATCACCTTACTTCTTCGAAGGAATTGACAACCAAGATGTTCGAAATTGATTGACTACCTGAGAAGGCTACTTCAATCGCAACCCTACACAGTGTGAAAACAAAGGGGAACAAAGTGGCACCCTTTTCGGAGAAATACCGGAGGGTAATAAGTAGATTAGGTGGATATAATAGGAACTCAGACTATTCCGCGTTGGATCACCTTCAACATGAATTTACAAAGCGATATATCGGCATTGAGCAAAAGTGACGAGCCCTAGAAGTAATGACTAAGGTAGTTCATATGGGAAAAATAGATATCTATCTTTTGCGTCTTAAAAAACGCCACATCAAAGCTGCTCTTACTGTAATTAGTTGGAGGGTACGGGTGGAAATCAACATTCCTAAAGATATTCTTTTGCCATTTATTACATCAAAGGTTCTGCTGTATTGAGGAAGGGATGGAATCGATATGAGAAGTTGGCACATGAGAGGAGGAATTACTGGCACTGTGGAAACTATCCAAATGAGATCACTCAAACAGTGAATTATCCAAACGAAAAAGCGATGCTACCAGTAAAGGAGTCAACACTAAAGAAGGATACACTAACCAGAATCAATAAATTAAACTATCATGATGCAAGGAAGCTAAAGCCAAAACATCAGAAAAGAAAGGGGGTAACACCAATAATGATGAGCATACTGACTGGAAGAATGCTCATGACAGAATCCCAAAAGATATTGTTGATAAGAAAAAGGCTGAAAAAGGTTGCACTTGCTGTTGCATCAAAAAACATAAATGGCGAAAATGTCGAAAGGATATTGTGGTAGACAGGACTTTCACTAAACCAATAACAAAGTACCAACTAAAATTCTCCCGCAAACTACAAACGTCAACTCTCATGAGATTCAAGCGTGACCAAGGTTTAATCACATATATAGTGAACCTGCACTTTGGTTATGGGAATTAATTGACACAAATATGTCCTAATAGCACCAACGGTTAGGCCGATTGGGTATGCTGGGCACCTGCAATTGAGACCGGAATCGAATCTGGTAACCCTCTAATCTAGGGTGCTGAAATTACTAATAATATAATAATTCAAAATTTCTTCAAATAAATTGCCATGTAGGTCCATGACTGAATGTTGGGGAACCGTCAATCCATAGCGCGCTTTAACTAATTGGATTCATAGGACCAGAGGATGAGACCTCCCATGTCAGGGAGATCTCAATAATTTTATTTTCTATCAGATTGGTTCCAATTTTAGATACCTGCTTTTTATTTCTTCAAAAGAAGGATCTACTTTTTAGGCACTTGGATATGCTGGGCTGTAGCAGGACTGACCCTCCAGGTACGTTTTAGCCCAAGTTGCCTTTGGTACAAATTACTGTGGTTTAATCCACCTGAAGGGTGGATTGAATGTAGGACCCTGCAGTTAAAATGAATCGGCCAGGCTCGTTTTACCACTAGACAATAGCAGAACAGCTGTAACGTATTCTGGGAAAACATCATGATAAGGGTCCACCTGGGTTAACAGAAATATTTTGGGTATGTGACAACAATCACAACAACAACAGAGTCAACACTGAAGATCACTATAGCAACCATTGATGTATTGTATTCATAACAACAACCTTGACAACAGTTTAAATTAATACGATAGAAATATATAGCGATAAATATTCCAATTATTACCACTTTGGGATGAGATATTCCAAATTCAGAAACAGTTGCCATTTTCGGAAATTTAGGCTAATTTCGGAAATAAAATTGATTTTCTAAAAATATTACTCTTTTAGGGAATTATCCCGCAAGGAAGTGAAAGGAGTAGATTTTGCTTATTCCATATTTTATAGCGTGTTACTGCTCTCTTCACTATATTTTCAGTTGGTCTGAGAAGACATCTATGGTCGAACCAATACCTGCGTTGCAACCAACACTCAAGCTATACAACCATAATCTTCTATGCGAGGATGAACTGACCTAATACTGTCTACGAAGTGACAAATGTGCAAATATAAGGAGCCCAAATGCTACCAATGCCCAGAATAAACAGTACTTATCTATATGTATGGGAAACCATATCCTATAAAAGTCCGATTAGACACAGGATCTAATATTTTTATTATACATGAAATTTGCTTAAGAAATTGAATATTCCTTACGAATCTCCGCAAAATCCAATCCTGATTTTCGCCTTCAGAGAAAACGAATTCTGCAGTGAAAGGGATTATACTGTTCCTTTTCACCTAGAAATTGTAAAAACAAACACTTATCTGTAACATGTGTACATGTTCTGGTACCTCAATTAGTACTCTCGTTAGCCTTTCCTTTATCATATTAGATTCATTAGATTAGATTTGATTTGTATTTGATTTCCCTACCAGAATCTCTAGATTACGACACTCTGCTTACTATATGCTTTAAAGGATCTGCAGGACTGTACCCCAGGAGTTCTAAGGGAAGGAACAGGTCATGTATACCAGTGGTAGCATAGAGGCTGTGTTGTGGGAAAGCCCCAGGCTTTCCAGGACTCGACCATTGCTACAGGGTGATGGTAACTGTACACTAATTGGTAATGATACTGGCTGCAGGTTTCCAGAGCCTCAGCTCTTGGAGGAAAGTTTTCATGTATTTAAGAGTGGTCTCCTGGCTAGCAGGAGATATCAGACTTCAGAAAGATGCCTAGACTGTGAATACACTTGCTTGAACAGCGATCCTATTGTTTCCCTTTGCTCTTTAAACTACACAATTGTACTCTCCTTATCTTAACCTCTCAGTAGGTTTCCCTTAGACACTAAAGCGATAGCACACTACTGCATAGGCTCAATTGTATCACCGTTCACACAGGGTAGTACCTGTTATATTTTTTTAGCCTCAGCAGAAGATATCCGGTTCTCAGGAATGAGAATACTGGGTAGGATTGATCAGCCTTCCCTTTTCTTGATAACTAGTTAGAAGGAGGAGCGGCAGTGAGAGACTTCCAGATCTTGTGCTTCATTCATAATTACAGGCAGAAGAAGTCAGACCTCCCAGTAGACTAGGGAATAACCCTGACTCAGAAGAATAAGGAGAAGGTGATAATAAACCTATACCTAAACAAAGTTTTCTACAACCAGGAGAGCTGGATACAGACTCTGAAGAAGAGCTCACCATAGCGTAATTCATACAAATATAACTGCAGAGAACTAAGACAGCTCAGGAAACGAGACCAAGAACAACTTGCATCTTTGAGACAGTCTTTGGAACACTACTACAGTCTATTGTACCCTCTAGAAGCGAGACAATACCTATAGGATTTCCATACTCGCCATGAACGAATAGTCAACCACCACTTCCTCAGGGAAATGGAAAAGAACCAAAGACTTCCCGACACTCGCCAGCACCTCCGCCAGCATATAGGATGATGGCTGACGCTCCACAACAACCAAGGAAACCAAAGTTCAAGCTTCCACAACCATCTAAGTTCAGTGGAGAAGGCAAAGATCACAACCAGACAAACTCAAGTGCTGGTTTAGAGAGGTTAAGAAGTAGTTATCCAATTATGATGTCCTTGATGACACATAGTATGTGGTGGACTACTAAGGCGCCTATAAAGAAAGGT
Source organism: Tuber calosporum (assembly GCA_003316355.1). Classification (NCBI taxonomy): domain Eukaryota; kingdom Fungi; phylum Ascomycota; class Pezizomycetes; order Pezizales; family Tuberaceae; genus Tuber; species Tuber calosporum. Next base: position 25,169 of record QFET01008968.1, on the reverse strand, counting down.
TAGCACATAGTGCCTACCTCAACCTCATGAATGAGTTTGAACACAAGCAACCCTCCCTTCAAGAATTCAAGAATCGATTTATGCAGATCTTTGATGCATCAACCAACACAGATGACCTTTACCTCAAATGGCTGAAGATACAATAGCCCTCAGGAGGCAAGCCAGAGAGAATTTCCAAGATTTCTGGAGAACTAGAAGACCTAAGAGGAACCTTGCTTAACGACTCTATATCAGTACGTGAACAAAGGCAATGCTTATTGGGTGCTATAGATCCCGGGCTCAGCAGGAATGTGGAACCACAGATAAGAGATACCGATACCTGTAATCAAGTTATCCAATTGTCAGAAAGATATAATGCAACAATGTTCAGGACAGGAGCCTATATGTAACGGAATCCTATTATCTTACTTCTATTACTTTTGACTTGATGTTAGTTATTACTATTTGGGTTTGTACCTGATAAGTGCGACTACTTGGCTTTCCCTTCCTACTTGGTTATGACTTCCTAACTGGTTATTCTTTCCTTGTTTCGCATATCACTACCCCTCCTTGCTTCTACTCATTTGGGTATCGCTATCCTCCTGCTATACCTATTAGATTTGTATAGTAGGGGTGATTTCTGGTTCCTTCCAGTTTGGATTGCATTACTTGTTTTGTTAGCTCCATCCAGTCGCTTTTAACCATCTGTTTTCGGAATATGGTTACCTTGTTATGTTGCCTAGATTAGCATGTTTGTTGGACAGGATGTTTGCGCTTTTTGTTTAGTTTTCCTAGCTACAATCTTTTATATTTAAAGAGCCTGCAATCCCTTAAGGAATCAGACTCTCAAGCCTCTCAGGACTATCATCTTTAATACTACAAGTTAAACAGTCACTCTATTAGTTCCATACCTTTTGCCTTGTCTTTTGAAGACTTATCCATCGACGCTTCTCGCCCTATCCTTATATTATCTTCAGAGTCCCTTTTGGGATTCTCGAGATACTTGGGAGTAGGTTACATTTTTTGACCTAGACTCAAGTATACCTTTGATCTTCGGTAGAGGACTGATCACCCTTCGCCTACCTTGACCATGCAGTACTAGTACACCTCCCTGTTTCCAAGAAGGCCTTGAGCGGACTCCTGGAGAGACTAGCTCACCCTAGCTAGCAACCATTTCGCTTACAAGAGATACCAGAAGGCACTTCACTAGAGGATCGGTAGCATCCTCCTCAGGACCCAAAGTCAACCGCCAGTACCCCCACCTGCACCACCATTTGAGGACTCAGAACTATCTTCAGTAGATAGCAGCAGCAGTGAAGAAGAAGACCAAGACCAAGGCTAAGACCACGCCCTAGCCCAAGCTCCAGACCAAGTCTATGACCAAGCCCAAGCTCAAGAACAAGTCCAAGAACAGCTCCACCAAGAAGTCGAATCCAGGAAAGAAATAAGCTCAGAATCAAAATCAGATTCCGGTCCAGAGGACACTCCAGGACCAGCACCCCCAGTTTCACCACCTAGACCACCTAGTCTACCAAGAGAACTAAGAGAACCAAGCCCTGCACCAGACTGTTTACCTAATCCACTAAGACAACCTAGTCCACATGTCCACCCAGGAATCCAAGCCCTGCACCCATCGCCATGTAAGTCCCCCCTGAGGGAAATAATCGTCCTTAATGGCCTACACCATTTACATTTAGAGGAGAAGGAAATGATCGAGACTTATTAAGAATCAACTCATGGATCATCAATGTCCATCGATATATTGCCAGCTTTGGCATAACTGCTGATGCCAGTGAAGCCCTGCAATATTATGGAGCCTATTGCAGAGAGAAAGCCCTCGATAAATTTACCCAATATGAAGCATCCCAAGGAGACTTCACAGTTGCTGGATTCAAACGGAGGTTCGAGGCCTACTTCCTTCCTTCCACGTCCACAGATACCATCTATGAACAGTGGCCTCAAGTCAAGCAAACTAGCGGCCGAAAAACAGCACAGACTACCGATACTGTAATCGACTTGAAACCTGGCGAGACTGTCTCCCCCCAGGAACAATTTCGGACTATTCAGCGAAGCTGAGACTCCTAGATGCCATTGATATCAAACTCATACGAGAAGTGAAGCCACACATCACTTCAGATACCTACTTTGACCAGCTAGTAGAGATAGCGGAAAAGCGAGATGCAATTGCCCACTCTACAGGACTCTATGGAAATCGTCAAGGAAATGCAACTTCTAATGGAGTTTCCCAACAAGCACCCAAGCGCCCCCAGAACAACACCCAGCGAAATCATCCAAGGTTCTCCTACAATACCTCTCTGCATCCAAGAGTATCCCAGGCAGAGAAGGATCGGCGCAGAAGAGACAAAGACTGTTACTATTGTGGAAAAAATGGACATTACTCCGATAACTGCTTTGAGAAGAAGAAGCATAGGAGCACCCAGCAGCAAGGAAATGGAGGACCTGGAGGAACCAGGAGACCCCAGAATGTTAGAGGAACATACCACACCCAGGAAGACGATCCCAATGCAAAGGAATCAGTTACAGTTACCACAAACCATGCAGGACATAGTAGAACTCAATCCCAAGCCCTGGAAGCATTCATCACAGACAATGGGCACAAAGTAAAGGCACTATTTGATACAGGAACCACAGGAGACAACTTGAAATCAGGAAAGTTTGTCATTACCCACCAAATCCCTACCAGAGACCTCGAGACTCCTATCAACCTGAAGATGGCAGTTAAAGGATCACGCTCAGCAATCAACTATGTTGTAAAGCCTGTCTTACAGATTGACAAGGAAAGCGGCGATATCTCTGAAGCCCTAGTCTGTTCCCTGGACAACTATGATATCTTCCTAGGAATGCCTTACCTTACTGCACACCATGCTGTAATAGATTGCAGAAAATCTTTTATCACCTTCCTTGATAAAGGAATCACCTTGACCTGCAAGAAAGCAACTCATGCACGATTTTCAGCCATGATTGAAGCAGATGCCCCTGACTTCATTTCCGAGTTTCCTACAGTATTCCCTGTCAAGAAGACAGCGCAATTACCACCCTAGAGAGATGTCAACTACGACATCCAGCTGAAAGACATAATTTCTGACCATAACCCGAGATTCTTCACCTAGCCTGACAAGATCGTGCTAGCATACACAGTATTAATCGAAGACTAGAAAGCCTAAGGAATGATTTACCCAAGCGAGGCACACAACCAAGTGAACATATTCCCAAAGCTGACACCCAAGGGCGAACTCAGACTGCTTGCAGACCTTGTACCCAGGAATGATATTACTATCAAGGACCGTGGAGCGATTCCCAACCAAGCCATGATACTCAGAACTGTTGCCAGAGCTAAGTTCAGATCCACCATAGACCTAGCAAACTGGTACTTCCAAATTCGAGTTCTCCCCAGTGATGAGAAATACAACACCATCAAGACACCCTTTGGATCATTTGCATGCAGAATAATGCTGCAAGGAGATGTCAACGCCCCTGCTAAATGTATGAGAGTTATAGAGTTTGTCCTAGATAGATTTATTGGAAAATTCGTTTGGGCATACATGGGTGACATTACCCTCTACTCAGAAACAGTTGAGGACCATACCTCCCACATCAGACTAGTCTTAGGAAGACTGAAGCAGCACCAAATCACAGCATCGCCAGCCAAGTGCAAATTCTTCGCCACCAAGCTCTCTCTCATCGGACATGTTATAGATAAGATAGGAATTGATGCAAACCCTCAAAAAATTTGATCTATCCAAGACTGCCCTACATCAAAATCGAAAACGGATGTTCAGATTTTTAAAGGAGTTGTGATATATCATGCACAATTCCTCCCACACCTTGCCTCCACCACTGCCCCCCTCACGGACCTAATTGCCCAAGATGTGTTTGAATGGCGACCCCTGCATGAGGATGCCTTCAAACAGGTTAAGCACCTGGCCAAGGAGACAATTCCACTCTGCCACATCTCATATGAGACATCAGCTGACCCAATATACCTCATTACTGATGCCTCTAAAGTTGGATCAGGAGCATGGGTTGGCCAAGGACCCTCCCCTGTGAAAGCATACCCTGCCGCATTCCAGAGCAGAAAGTTTGCAACAAGTCAGCTACCCTACCGTACCCATGAATTGGAACTTTTGGCGATTGTGGATGCCATTGAGGCATTCCATCTGATTCTATATGGCACCAAGTTCACTGTTGTGTCTGACAACAAGGCACTATCCTTTATCCTGAAGCAGACTGACCTACCTTACCACCAAACTAGATGGCGCATGTTCCTGCACTCTTATGATTTTGATATCATACACAGACCTGGCAAAGACAATGTCCTTGCAGATGCACTATCAAGGATCTATGAAGACACCCCTGCTGAAGAAGACCAAATACTCGAAGACCCTACTGAGAATAAGCCTATAAAGACCCCGTCCTCCGCCATGAACTGGGTATCAAGACACTACCTCAATATTGCCCATGCCCTAGACCCTTCTTCTGCCCTCACTCTTCAAGTACCATCTCGCATTCTTACCCCTGAACACCACTCCATGTGGAACTCACATCATGGCACCAGCTCAAACCCCTCCAGCTCCCGAGAAGCTAGTCACTACTCAGATTCTGTTGAACAAGCCATGGACCAAGCCGCAGATACCCTCGAGCTTGCAAACAATGCCATTCAAGGTTGTGAAATCGTCGAGACCTCCTATCTCAGCAACCCTCAAGAGCCATCCCATGCCACAGTACTTATTGAGCGACCTAAAGCATAATTCTCTGGCCTTACGGCGAGAATTAACAACTCTCCAGGAGATATGGACGAACCACTGCATCCAGATGCTATCACGAACTCCTTTTAACGAATCCATGATTCTATCACCCAACTTGAATCCCTTGCAGTCACCACCTCCGGAAATATCGTCTCCAGTAGCACATCTACAGAACCTGACCCTCAGCCCACCCCAGTCCCTCCTCGACCACCAGTCAATGAACTGGACCGATTTCTTGAATCTAATAGACACAGAGCCATGCACTGGACTGCCTGTGTCTGGGATGAATGTCAAACCCATATAAATGGAAAGAATACAGGTTACTTTCCCTCAGGATCTCGCGATATTCCAGGACTCTTGCTTCTCTACTCATCCTCCAACTTTGTCTCCCCTTATCATCCCAAGCGCAGAGCGGAACACAGATAGGTTGTTCCCCCTCCCCTCCACGATGATGATGGCTACCCAGTCTTTCATACAGTTATTGATAAAGGAAATGAAAGAGAAATACCGGATATCGACGAAGGATGAGACCTACCTACCCCAGAGTCACCTGTCGATTATGAGGACTGCTTCTTTGATCAGCCCTCTTCTTAGTCAGACCCTCGCGCTTTTCAGCTTACCAACTACATGAAAGGAGAGTGCTACTCTAGCATTCGAAATGCTACCCAGAAAGACCCTCTCCTTCAGGTAGTTACCAAGGCTATCAATCACCTGACTGGCTCTTATATGATGGAGTTCTCATCAGAAAGGGGAAGGATGACAGTAAAGACAGTCCTTATGTCCCCTATGAAGCAAGCTATCAACGTGCTAATATCAGAAGTCAAATTGTGGGCATTACCCATGAACAAATGGCACATATAGGTTGGCAGAAATGCTTTGAATATGCTGCAAGAAACATCTACTGGCTCTCCAGGAGGAACGATTTCAAAGACTATGTCCGCAGATGCCACCTATGCCAGCTCAACAAGCAACCTACCACTGTCCCTAAAGGATCCGTCAGCCCCCTCCCTGTCCGCAGGCAGCCATTCTCGTCCCTTGCAATTGACTTTGCAGGACCATTCCCTAGCGATTCCAAGCTTGAACTCATCATGGTTGTCTTGGATCGATTCAGTGGCTTTACCTACCTCATACCAGTCTCCAAGAACATCACTGCTATCTAAACAGCTCACACCCTCATTGAGCGAGTCTTCTCCATTCATGGTTTCCCTACCTCCCTAGTCTCTTACAGAGACCCCAAGTTTACCTCATACTTTTGGACACAGCTTATGGCGAATCTTAATGTTGATCTCATCATGGCTACCGCTTATCATCACCAGACCAATAGACAGACTGAATGCAGACTCAGAACTGTTCGCCAATGCCTTATGAACTATGTCAACCCGCAAGGAACCAAGTGGGTTCGCCACCTACCTCATATCCAGACTGCAATCAATGCAGCTTCCAGCAATAGCACAGAACTCTCCCCCTTCGAAATCACCTTTGGCAGACTACCAAACCTCCACCAAGGTGTCTGAGTTCTCCCCACTTCAGTACCTGCAGTAGACGAGATTGCTTCACAGATTATGAAGAATCAACAACTTGCCAGAGATGCACTCAAGAAGGTCAGAGCACGCCAAACCACCTCCTGCGAGAACAGAAGAAAGGATAGACCCCTAATCATCCCTAACGAAACTGAAGTTATCCTCAAGTCAGTACCCTATGTCCATAAGACGGACGAAATCACAAACTTGTTGGATCATGGTTAGGACCCTTCTCAGTGAGCGAAGGACCTGACAGATATAACAACTACAAACTCATACTCCCTCCAGTGATGGCAGGAATCCACCCATGGATCCATCGCAGCCATCTTCGCATTTACCTAAGACCCAACCCCTTAGCCTTCCCAGGAACACCTGAACCCATATCCAATCAACCTGTCACCATTGATACCAGTGGACAAGAGCAATAGGAAATCGAAAAGACAGTCAAAGATCGAATCTATCGCAGAAAAACACAGTTCTTGATCCATTAGAAAGGCTATGACGAAATCGAAGCAACATGGGAACCCCTCTAAAACCTTGAAGGCGCCAGCACCCTCATCAGATCCCACTGGTTCGATACCTATAATGAATCTATACCTTTCAGACTCCCTTGGTCCCATGGCGAGACTTTCTCTGCCTGGAGACTTCAGAAACCAGACTATGCCCCCCTCTCATCTGAGCTTGACCCTGACAGATTTTGGAAATATCTCCAAGACTCAGACTACTCAGAATCCGATACCAGCACAACACTCTCCAGCTTGGACGAATCTGAGATTGAAAGATTACTGCTTCATGGTATTGTCTTCGCTACTATGAGGCTTATAAAGGTGTAAGGTCCTGACACCAGTAATGGATATATGTTTACTGATTAAGTTATATGTTTTGAAATTGAGTTTAATGCTCCAAAGGCCAGTTTGTCATTAAGCCCTTTAGGATATTCCTTATTGTTTTGTTTTATTTCTTTTAAGTGGAATGTAATGGAATCCTATTATGTTTCTTCTATTACTACTAACTTGATGTTAGTTATTACTATTTGGGTTTATTCCTGATAAGCGCGACTACTTGGTTGTCCCTTCCTACTTGGTTATGACTTCCTAACTGGTTATTCTTTACTTGTTTCGCTTATCACTACCCCTCCTTGCTTCTACCCATTTGGGTATCGCTATCCTCCTGCTATACCTATTAGATTTGTATAATAGTAGCGATTTCTTGTTCGTTCCTGTTTGGATTCCATTACTTATTTTGTTAGCTCCATCCTGTCGCTTTTAACCCTCTGTTTTCGGAATATGGTTACCTTGTTATGCTGCCTATATTAGCATGTTTGTTGGACAGGATGTTTGTGCTTTATGTTTAGTTTTCCTAGCTACAATCTTTTGTATTTAAAGAGCCTGCAATCCCTTAAGGATTCGGACTCTCAAGCCTCTCAGGACTATCATCTTTAATACAATAAGGTAAACGGTTACTCCATTAGTCTCATACCTTTTACCTTGTCTTTGGAAGACTTATCCATCGACTCTTCTCCCCCTATCCTTATAGTCTCTTCAGAGTCCCTTTGGGATTCGCGAGATACTTGGGAGTAGGTAATATGTGAGGCTTGAGAGTCAGAATCATTAAGGGATAGCAGGCTCTTTAATTACAAAAGATTGTAGGTAGGAAAACTTAACAAAAGTGCAAACATCTTGTCCAACAAACATCCTAACAGAGGCAGTATACTAAGGTAACCATATTCTGAAAACAAAGGGTTGAAAGCGACAAGATAGAGCTAACAAAACAAGTAATGGAATCCAAACAAGGAGGAACAAGCGATTGCCAATACTATACAATTCCAGTAGGTATAGGAGGCGGATAGCGATACCCAAATAGGTAGAAGCAAGGAGGGAGTAAAGGGAAGCGAAACAAGGAGAGAATAGACAGTTAGGAAGTCATAACCAAGTAGGAAGGGACAACCAAATAGTAGCGCTTATCAGGAATAAACCCAAACAAGAATAACCAAAATCAAGTCAGTAGTGATAGTAGAAACGTAGAGGATTCCGTTACATTCCCCTTTAAAGAAATAAAACAACCAAACAATAAGAAATATCCTAGAGGGCTTAATGACCAACCCGCCTCTGCAGTATTCCACTCAATTTCAAAACGTATAACTTAATCAGTATACATATATCCATAACTGTTGTCAGTACCTTACACCTTTATTAGCCCTATAGTAGCGAAGACAATTCCATGAAGCAGTTAGCTTTCCATCTCAAATTCATCCTAGGTGGAGAGTGTTGTGCTGATATAGGATTCTGAGTAGTCAGAGTCTTGTAGGGGTTTCCAAAATCAGTCATGGTCAAGCTCAGGTGAGAGGGGGGCATAGTCTGGTTACTGAAGTGTCCAGGCAGAGAAAGTCTCGCCATGGGACCAAGGGAGTCTGAAAGGTATAGATTCATTATAGGTATCGAACCAGTAGGATATAATGAGGGTGCAGGCGCCTTCTAGGTTGTAGAGGGGTTTCCATATTGCTTCAATTGCATCATAGCCTTTCCAAAGGATCAAAACTGTCTCTTTTTGCGATAGATGCGAACTTTGACTATCTTTTCGATTTCCCATTGCTCTTGTCGACTATCATTGATGGTGACAGGTTCTTTGGATATGAGTTAGTGTTTCTGATAAGGCAAATGGGTTTGGTCTTAAGTAAATGTGAAGATGGCTGCGATGGATCAATTGGTGGATGCCAGCCATCACTGGGGGGAGTATGAGTTTGAAGTTATTATGTTTATCAGGTTCTTTGCTCACCGAGAAGGGTCCTAACTATGGTCTAATTAGCTTGTGATTTCGTCCTACCTGATTGATATGGGGTACTGAATTGAGGATAACTTCAGTTTCGTGAGGGATGATTAGGTGTCCATCCTTTCTTCTGTTTTCGCTGGAGGTTATTTGGCGTGCTCTGACCTTCTTGAGTACATCTCTGTCAAGTTGTTGGTTCTTCATGATCTGGGAAGAAATTTCGTCTGCTGCTGGTACAGAAGTGGGAAGAACTTTGACACTAGGGAGGAGGTTTGGTAGTCTGCCAAAGGTGATTTCGAAGGGGGAGTGTTCTGTGATATCACTAGGTGCTGCATTGATTGCAGTTTGAACATGAGGTAAGTGGCAAACCCACTTGGTTCCTTTAGGGTTAACTGATTTCTAAAGGCATTGGCGAACAGTTCTGATTCAGTGCTCAGTCTGTCTATTAGTATTGTGATGGTTAGCTGTAGCCATGTTGAGATCAATATTGAGATTCGCCATAAGCTTTGTCCAAAAGCGTGATGTAAACTTGGGGTCTATGTGAGAGACTAGGGTGGTAGGGAAACTATGAATAGAGAAGACTCTCTCAATGATAGTGTATGCAGTTTCGATAGCTGTGATATCTAGGGAAACAGGTATGAGGTAGGTAGAGCCACTGAATCGATCCAACACAACCATGATGAGATGAAGCTTGGATTCGCAGGGAAAGGGTCCTGCAAAGTCAAGAACTAGAGATGAGAATGGCTGTCGAGAAACAGGGAGGGGGGTGACTGATCCTTCAGAGACAGGAGTAGGTTGCTTGTTGAGCAGACATAGGTGGCATCTGCAGAGAAAGTCTTGAAATAGTTCCTCATGGAGAGCCTGTAGAAGTGTCTTGAAGAATATTCAAAGCATTTCTGCCAACCCATATATGCAATTTGTTCATGCTTAATGCACACAATTTCGCTTCTAATGTTAGCACCTAGATAGCTTACTTCATAGGGGATATAAGGACAGTCTCTATTTTCATCCTTCCCCTTACTGACTAGAACTCCATCATATAAGAGCCAGTCATAGTGGTCGACACCTTTGGTGACTACCTCAAAGGGAGGGTGATTCTCAGTAGCATTTCGAATGCTGGAGTACCACTTTTTTCTCATATAGTTGGTAAGCTGAATTGCGCGAAGGTCAAGCTGTGAGGAGGGCTGATCAAAGCAGCAATCCTCATAATCAACAGGTGCTTCTGGGGTATTTAGATATCTTCCTTGGTCGTTATTGGGAATTTCTCTTTCTTTTCCCTTATCAATAACTGTATGAAAGACTGGGTAGCTAACATCATCATGGAGGGTAGGAGGAACAGCACATCTGAGTTCGGCTCTGCGCTTGGGATGATGAGGTGAGATAAATTTGGAGCAATAATAGAGAGGTAAGGGTCCTGGAATATCACGAGATCCTGAGGGAAAGTATCAGGTATAATTTCCAGTTATGTTGGTTTGGCATTTGTCCCAGATACAGGCAGTCCAGTGCATAGCTCGGGGTCTATTAGATTCAAGAAATTGGTCCAGTTCATTAACAGGAGGTCCAAGAGGGACTTGTGTGGGTTGAGGGTCAGGTTCCGTAGGTTTGTTGCTGAGGGCGATATTTCATGTGGTGGTGACTGCAAGGGATACCAATTGGGTGATAGAATCATGGATTTGTTTAAAGCAGTTGGTGATAGTATCTGGATTCAGTTATTGGTCCATATATCCTAAAGCCTTGTTAATTCTCGCTGCAAGGCCAGATTGTAGAGCTTTAGAACGCTCAATAAGTACAGTGGCTTGGGGTGGCTCTAGAGGGTTGCTGAGATAGGAGAAGGTCTCGATGATTTCACAATCTTTAATCGCATTGCTCGCAAGCTCATGTGTGTGTGCTGCTTTATCCTTGGCTTGTTCAACAGAATATGGGTTGTGATTCGCTTCTTGGGAGATGGAGGGGTTTGAGCTGGTGCCATGATAGGAATTCCACATAGAGTGGTGTTCTGGAGCAAGAATGCGAGAGGGTACTTGAAGAGATAGTGCAGAAGAAGGTTGTTGGGCATGTGCGATTTTTAGGTAGTCTCTTGATACACTGTTCAAAGCAGAGTAGGGGGTCTTTATAGGCTTCTTCTCTGTAGGGCCTTCGAGTATTTGGTCTTGTTCAGCTGGGGTGTCTTCATAGATCTTGGAAAGTGCTTCTTCAAAGACATTGTCTTTGCCAGGTCTGTGTATGATATCGAAATCATAAGATTGCAGGAATATGTGCAATCTAGTTTGGCGGTAATAGAGGTCAGTCTGCTTCAGGAAAAAGGATCGTGCCTTGTTGTCTGACACAACAGCAAACTTGGTGCCATATATAATCGGATGTAATGCCTGAATGGAATCCTAAATCGCCAATAGTTCCAGTTCATGGATGGGGTAGTGCCGCTGACTTGTTGCAAACTTTCTGGTATAGAATGCAGCAGGGTTTGCTTTCTCAGGGGAGGGTCCTTGGCCAACCCATGCTCCTAATCCTGCCTTGGATGCGTCTGTAATGAGGTATATTGCATCAGCTGATGTCGCATATGAGATGGGGCGAAGCAGAATTGTATCCTTGGCCAGGCACTCAACCTGTTTGAAGGATTCCTCATGAAGGCGTCGCCATTAAAACACCTCTTCGGAAATTAGGTCCGAGTGGGGGGCACTTGTGGAGGCAAGGTGTGGTAGGAATTGTGTATTATATATCACAACTCCAATAAACGTCTTAACTTCCTTTTTTGAGTTTTGTGTGGGCCAGTCTTGGATGGATTCGAATTTTTCTGGGTTTGTATGAATTCCTCTCTCATCTATAACATGTCTTAGGAGAGAGAGCTTCGTGGCGCTGAATTTGCATTTGGCTGGGGATGCTTTGATCTTGTGCTGTTGTAGTCTTTTCACGACTTCTCTGCTGTGCGAAATATGTTCCTCAACACTTTCTGAGTAGATGGTAAAGTCATTCAGGTATGCCTAAACGTATTTTCCCATAAACCAATCTAGGACAAACTCTATAACTCTCATAGCTGTAGCAGGGGCGTAGGCATCACCTTGCAGCATTATTCTGTATGCAAAGGATCCAAAGGGTGTCTTGATGGTGTTGTATTTCTCATCGCTATGGAGAACTTGGATTTGAAAGTACCAATTTGCTAGGTCTATGCTGGATCTGAACCTTGCTCTGGCAACAGTTCTGAGTATCATAGCTTGGTTGGGAATCGCTCCATGGTCCTTGATAGTAATATCATTCCTTGGTACAAGGTCTGCAAGTAGTCTGATTTCACCATTTGGTTTAAACTAAGGGAATATGTTGACTTGGTTGTGTACTTGTGTCACAATTGGTGACTAAACAAGGCAGAGTTTCGCATGACTCATAGTTATGAGTCACAAGGTTGTTATATTTCGCACTATGACTCATTAGAAGTCATAGGGTTTCACATGATGCACACTTGTGCAATCATTGTTATGTTGTGATTGGTTGATCGTGCGCATGACTAACATTTGTGAGTCATGTGATGTAATGATTTTCGCACATGACTCACACTATGAGTCATGGGTTTCGTGCGTGTGACCACTTTAGGGCACATGACTTATTATATGAGTTATGATTGGTTGGCGCGCGGCGCTGTTGACTCAGAGGAGTCAGCTGATGGATTTCATACTATGACTCACTATGAGTCATAGAGGTCGTGTGACTCACAGGTATGAGTCACCAGGGGTAGGGTTGAGGGAAGAGTACCTTTATAAGGACCTCTAGGCGACCTGTAGTTAGGACTCTTCACACAACCATCTAAGTTCTTTCCTATACAATTACTTTACCTCTTTACTGTTCCATTCCCCATTGGCGTTGTGCGATAGGAACCATAGGGTTCAGCTATCAAGACAACGTAGGCATAGGCCTAAGAGCAATAGTGGAACTCCGCCTAGTACTACTCATTGCAATAGTACTCCTACCCTGGTGGCTGAGATTAGCGCCACGCCCCATACCGGACTACAATAATGGCCCGATCATATTCATCCAACCCAAAGAGAAGTAGTTACCTGTTGCAAAACCAGCTTACCGCATAGGATCGTAACAGCTTGGCTTGGGTAAATGATTTGTTTTGCTCTCCAGTCTTTGATTAATGATCTGTATGCTGGCATGACCTTGTCTGTGATTGAGAAGAATCTCAAATAATAGTCTGAAATTGTATCTTTCAACTGGATGTGGTAGTTGACTTCAGTCCAGGGTGGTAATTCCGCTGTCTTCTTGCCAGGCAATACTGCGAGAAACTTAGAAATGAAATCAGGGGCTCAACTTCATTGATGGCTGAATATCGTGGATGTGTAGCTTTTTTGCAGGTTTAGGTAATTCCTTTGTCAGGGGAGGTGATAATAGATTTTAGGCAATCCATTACAGCCTGGTGTATGGTAAGGTATGGTATTTCAAGGAAGATATCATGGTTGTCCAGGGAACAGACGAGGACTTCAGAGATATCGCCGCTTTCCTGCTCAATCAGTATGACAGGCTTTGCCACATAGTTGATGGCTGAGCATGATCCTTTAATTGCCATCTTTTGGTTGATTGAAGTTTGAGATCTCTGGTAGGAGTTTGGTCGGCTGTGACAAACTTTCCTAATATCAAGTTGTCTCCTGTGGTTCCTGTATTGAATTGTGCCTTAACTTTATGGCCATTGACAGTGATGTATGCTTCGAGGTCTTGGGATTGAGTTCCACTAGGTCCTTTATAGTTTGTGGTTACTGTAACATTTTTCCTTGGTATGGGGATCTTGTTCTTGGGTATGGTATGTTCTTCTGACATTTAGGGGTCTCCTGGATCCACAAGGACCTCCATTTGCTTGCTGCTGGGGACTCCTATGCTTCTTCTTCTCAAAGCCGTTATTACAGTAGTGTCCATGTTTTCCATAATATTATCAGTCATTGTCTCTCGTGTGACGATCCTTCTCAATATGGGACACTCAGGAATGCTGGGAGGTATTATTGGAAAACATTGGTTGATTTCGCTGTGTGGTGTTAAGGTGGAGCTTGGGTGCTTGTTGGGAAACTGCTTTAAAAATTGCATTTCCTAGACGATTTTGGTGTCTATAGAGTCCTGTAGAATTGGCAATAGCATCTTGCTTTTGTGCTTTTTCCACTAGCTGGTCAAAGGAGGTGTCAGAAGTGATGTGTGGTTTCACTTCTCGCTTGTGCTTTATATCCATGACATCCAGCAGTCTCTGCTTTGCTGAATAGTCTGAAATTGTTCCTGGGGTGAGACTATCTCTCAAGGTTTCAAGTCTGATTACAGTGTCAGTAATCAGTGCTGTTTTTCCACCTATAGTTTGGTTGACTTGTAGCCACTATTCATAGATGGTATTTGTAGATGTGGAAGGAAGGAAGTAGGCCTCGAATTTGCCTTTGAGTCCAGCTACTGTGTGATCTCTTTGGGTTACTTTATATTGTGTAAATTTATCGAGGGCTTTCTCTCTACAATAGGCTCCATAGTATTGCATAGCTTCTGGGGCATCGTCAGATATGCCAAACTGGCAATGTATCGATAGACTGTGTTGTACCAGGAGTTGTTCGCAATGGGTCTCGATCAGTTCCTCCTCCTGTGAATGTAAATAGTGCTGGCCATTTAAGACGATTATTTCCCTCTGGTGGGACTGATATGGCGATAGGTGCAGGGTTTGGATTGCTTGGTGGACTTGGTGGATTAGGTGGTCTCGGTGGACTTGGTAAATCGTCTGGTGCAGGGCTTGTTTTTTTGGGTAGCCTAGGTGGTAGTCTATGTAGTGAAGCTGGGGGTACTGGTCCTTGAGCGTTCACTAGACCGGAATCTAATTCTGATTCTAAGCTTTTTTCTTTCCTGTATTGGACTTCTTGGTGGAGCTGTTCTTGGACTTGTTCTTGGACTTGTTCTTGAACTTGGGCTTGGGCTTGGTCTTGGTCTTAGGCTTGGTGGGGAGCTTTGGGTTGGTCTTGGTCCTCTTCTTCGCTGCTGATGCTATCTACTGAAGATCGTTCTGAACCCTCAGATGGTGGTGTAGGTAGGGGTACAGGCGCTTGACTTTGTGGTACTGAGGGTGATACTATTGATCTTCTAGTAAAGTGCGTTCTGGTATCTCTTGGAAGGGAAATTGTTACTAGCCAGGTTCAGCTGGTCTTGCCAGGAGTCCGCGCAAGGCCTTCTTTGAAACAGGGAGGTGTCCTAGTACTCCAGGGTCTAGGTAGCGGAAGGGTGATCAGTCCTCTACCGAAGATCAAAGGTATACTTGAGTCTAGTTCAAAAAACTATGACCTACTCACAAGTATATTGAGAATACCAAATTGACTCGGAAGATAATATTACAATAGCGGGAGAAGTGTCAATAGATACGTCTTCAATAGACAAGGTAAAAGGTATGGAACTAATAGAGTGACTGTTCAACTTGTAGTATTAAAGATGATAGTCATGTGAGGCTTTAAAGTCCGAATCCTTAAGGGATTGCATGCTCTTTAAATACAAAAGATTGAACCTAGGAAAACTTAACAAAAGTGCAAATATCAAGTCCACCAAACATGCTACCTGAGGCAGCATAACAAGATAACCATATTCTGAAACTGGAGGGTTAAAAGTGAAAAAATAGAGCTAGCAAAACCAGTAAGGGAATCCAAACATGGAGGAACAAGTGATCGGTAATACAATACAAATCCATTAGGTATAGAAGGAGGACAGTGATAACCAAATGGGTAGAAGTAAGGAGGAAGTAATGATAAGCGAAACATGGAAAGAATAACCAGTTAGGGAGTCATAATTAAGAATGAAGGTACAACCAAATTATAGCGCTTATTGTAGAAATTCTTCAATTGGTTTCATATGTATATTTCCTTCGGTAATATTGTTTATGTCTCTGCTTGATTGTTTCAAGATTACTCATGAAAACTACGGACATTCCTACAGCTAGAGTATATCATATTTTCAGTTATATTTCATGATAATGATTGAGGATTAATGCGTATATTTCTTATTTTATGTCCGGGATTTCACGGTTAACATCCATGTATAGTGACCTTCTACCAGTCATGTATCATGTGTTATCCTACAGTTTATTACCCGCACATCACTACAGATTATGCATATTTTATTGGGATTTCGTTGGTAGTTTTTCAGGGTCAAATATGTTCGCACTTATGTTTCTTACTATGTTTCCCATATTTTGTTACTGAGTACATGGAGTATACGCACCTGTATAAATAGCTAGTTGCTGCCTACTTTATTTAGTTAATTAAGGAATAGAACTACTACCAATCTACCTTCATACTTCAATAGTCCTAACTCTAGCGTGCACATAGTATACTCTCAATACTATTAGGTATTTTCATACTCATGCTATAAGATTGTGCCAATACATAATTCAAACAGGTAATGAGCCCGGACCATCCAAAGCTGTACGACTTACATATACACGCTCTCCTCTTTCACCAAGAAACAAATTCCTTCCTAAACGGAACAAACCTCTCTTACAGAAAAATAACTTGTGTAACCTCGAAGCATTTCATTCTAAACAAAACATCACTGGAGACGAAATATTCCTTGAAACGAAACTTTGCTGGAACTGAAACATTGCTGTTAACGAAAGATCGGTTGAAACGAAAAATAGTTCGCGAAACGAAAACGTTCTTGGCGAAGCATTCAATCGATAGGAAAAGTCTTGGTGCTCCTAGCTAATGTCCGGGTTTTCTTCCATCATTAAATCCGAGTTCTTACTGAAAGTGCAATTTCTTAGCTGCAACCACTTCCCAGTTGTAACAGGGGCACCCTATAGGAAGATGGATCCTAAGGTTGCGACCGCACCAAAAGACTCAATGCAAAGTTCACAGAAGGTAAAGATAAAAATAATTGAATCAAATAATAAAACTTAATATCGTTAAGCCAGAGCTTCACTCAATTCAAGTCTTCTCAAGAGGATAGTTGATTATCAGAGCAGAGTGCCATTCGCGTTTACTTAAGTAGAATTATAAAGCCAACGACAGCCATCCCTGCTCTGACCGTTTAGAGAGCTCCCTTCTCCACTCAGGGATCATCTGACACATGGCCCTTCCGGAATTAACTTCAGGGCCTGTGGATCGCTCGGGTAAGTTGAGTTCGTTCGATCATAAATGTTTTCTGCAATGTATTTTGATTATGCCTGCAGGAGAGAATAACCTTTCCGATCGCCGTCTTGTCAATGGCCAACTGAAAATCCGACTTTGGACCCAAACCTAGGTATGAGACTCAGTAGCCCGATGGCTTTTCCCGTCTATGCAAGCATTGCAGTCAACTGTGTCTACTTGGCCTATCGGCAGCCTTTCTTGTGACTGCATAGCTCCCCCGGTAAGTGTCTTTACTGAGTTGGCTAAATTGGCGCTACCTATAGCCAACCGTTCAGGGATCGCCTTAGCCGTGATAAGACTGAATGCCTCTTAGAGTCCTGTAACGTCCTTCAGTAATGGTATAGCGCCTGGGCTATCGTTGTGTAAGTAATAGAGTTTTATCCGGACAAACTTCCGTTTGTCCCAGACTCTCAGATAGCTATTCCGGGGGACCCCCATACCTCCCATAGGGATTATAGGCACCTATAGTACCCTCGGATTGCCATCTGATGTCAATACTAACCACTTGCCCGGGTCGGCCGTCGCCCACCCCTATATATAGCCTACGGACAGCATCTGGTTGGAAGGACGGCCGTGACGTATACGGGATTATGCTGCCACCTTGGTGTTCACAGTTTTGTTCGGCTTTTGCCAACTGTCACGCTTTCCCACCCGTCGCAAGTGGCGAACGTGGGAGCCGCAAGGGGGTATTGGACGCGCCAAAATCACTCCAACGACCCTGGGTTACTTGTAGTAGGATTTCGCGTCTCGCGTAACGTGAGGGGAGGGTAACTTGAGGTCTACGTTTTCACCCGCGATTCCCAAGGTAGGGTAACTGGATCCTTTCATGGTGCAAATCGCTGCGGAAGTCTGTGTAACGCCCCTTTGCGTCACCAGAAGGTTCCGCGTAACTGACCTATTTGTTACACGCGATTCCACGAGCTAGAAACACCAGGTTACACGAATGTAGCATGCCCGACGGCGTCTACACTGCTTACCATGGTTTCCTAGTTCTCCCTGTTACCCTGCCTAAGATTACTCTGCCTAACCGTGGAGATGGGTTACCCTATCTAAAGGGTTACCCTGCCTAACCATGCTTCCGGGTTACCCTACTCAAGAGGGTTACCCTACCTGAGTGTAGCTCTGCGTTACCCTGTCTAGCGGGGTTTCCCTACCTAAGTGTGCACCAAGGTTACCCACCCCTGCTGGGTTACCCTATCTAACTAGGTACCTAAGTACCCTTTGTTCATGTAAGGTACTTATGGTTGCTATGTCACTTTGTAGGTGTTTGGTACTGTTTCTGTCCACGTCCTAGTAGGACCACTGGCTGGGCTGAGGTTCGGTAAGCTATACCAACTGATCTAGGGGTCGTTACACTACTCCCCTCTTCTATAAGTCTGTCCTCAGACTTAGTTTTCTTGTCTGGGGTGATTTTTTCCCACTTATCCCCCTTTCAGGTACTTTTCATACATGGTGATCCCTTGGCTTAGCAGGATACCGGTCATGAAAACGCAGCAATGCCTCGCCTGCGGTTCCCTCCTACATCTCAAACGGCCCCTATCAATTTTCTTCACTGCCATACCCTTCCCACGACACCAAGTATTGTACAAACCGGTGTGTGAATTTTGCTTTCATACTTCTATACCACCGGCTATCTTCTATGGCTCTTAATATATAGCTGGGCTCCGAATCAACGATGTCAGGTTCTGGTATGGCTTTAGCAGGTCTGCCTACCAGATCCTCACGGTAAGGTTCCAGAAGTCCCACATTGAAGACCCGATGGATTGTCCACCTTGCAGGCAGCTGTAGCTCATAAGCCCGTGTCCCTATTTTCCTCTTAACTATAAATGGTCCAAATCTCTTGTAGTCTAGTTTCTCCATAGGTCGCTTAGTGCGAATGTTACGTCGGTCCTACATAACACGGTCTGCCTTCTTAGCTCTGTCTTGAACAACATCCTCCAGGGTCACATACTCCGGTGATGGAAGACGCTTCTGGTCATGCCATTTCCGCTGTCGTTCCTGGGCCCTTTGTAGTGTCTCTCGAATGTCATGCCATGTACCCTCCCAATCCTTGACGACAAGTTCACTGTTTGGGTGTATACTTTGATGTTCAGACACAGCCCCGGACCAATTTGTCCATTGCACAAACCCGTAGTT
This sequence comes from Tuber calosporum, assembly GCA_003316355.1. Classification (NCBI taxonomy): domain Eukaryota; kingdom Fungi; phylum Ascomycota; class Pezizomycetes; order Pezizales; family Tuberaceae; genus Tuber; species Tuber calosporum. The sequence continues at coordinate 5,885 of QFET01008968.1, read as the reverse complement.
CGCCTCGAAGGGTGACACCTTCGACGACTCGGATACTGACGTATTGTATGCGTGCTCCACTAAGGGTAGCAGTGCAGCCCAATCGTCTTGTTCGTAGGAACAGTAACTTCTTAGATACTGTCCCAAGGTCTGATTAACCCTCTCAGTTTGCCCATCTGTTTCCGAATGGAAGGCCGTAGATACATTGAGTTTAACTTGTAGTAGATCCATGAGACTCATCCAAAACTTGGATGTGAAACGGGTATCGCGATCAGAAATGATCGATTCTGGGAGCCCATGCAATCGCCAAATCTCCTTCAGATATATGAGCGCAAGTTCCTTTATGGGCACCTCAGTTGCTAAAGGGATAAAGTGAGCCATCTTGGAGAATCTATCCACTATGACCCAAATCTTTGTATATCCCTCTGAGTTTGGTAATGCCACAATGAAGTCCATGGAAATAGCATTCCATGGTCTCATCGGAACTTCAATAGGCACAAGCAAGGCAAACTTCTTATGCTGGATCGTTTTGCTTCTTTAGTATACATCACAGGTCCGAACATATTCAGTGATGTTTTCCTCCATTCTCGGCCAGTAGAGGTTTGCCCTAACTCGTGCTATTGTCTTGTATGTTCCAAAGTGTCCCGCGATGCGTGAATCATGTTCTGCTTCCATGATTGTTCGCTTAAGCCCCTCGTCTTTCGGAACATACCACCGATTCTTGTAGGTGAGCAAGTCCTTTTCCACATCGAAATTGGCATCCACAGTGTTATTTTTGTTAACCACTGCCTTCAGTACTACCAGGTAGGCCTGATCTAGTTTCACAGCAGTACTCAAGGTTGTCAGAAACCCAGACTGCAGGCGAAACCCTTGACAAGTAAGTAGCATCTGTCGGCGCAGCAGGTCTCGTTCCTGCTGTATATGCCACTGCCCAGGCCGAAAAAATGTTTGTAGTAGAGGATCACTCCCCCCTTCCGGGCGGTAGTCCCTACGCCGCGATGACGCATCTGCCTTCTCTTTAAGCCGGCCTTCTCGGTACACCACCTTGAAGTTAAACGGCTGTAGGAATTCAGCCCAGCGCTGTTGCCTCCGGTTTAGGACTTTGGTACTATTAAAGTACTCCAGATTCTTGTGGTCTGTATATACCACAATCTGGTCCTTCACCGAGCGCAACAGATGATCCCATTCCTTGAATGCTGCGACGATCGCCGTCATCTCTTTATCGTGAACATCGTAGTTCACCTCTGCAGGCAGGAACTTCCTACTGTGATAGGCCACTGAGTACCATTTCTGGTCATCATATAATTGGGATAGCACAGCACCCAATGCGAAATCACTGGCGTCGGTCTCCAACTTAGTGGGACGAGAGCCATCAAAGTGTGTCAGAATGAGACCAGTGGTGAACAACTCCTTTACATGTTCAAATGACCGCCCACAAGCGGGTTACTAGTCCCACTTTAGATCCTTCTTGGTCAGATCCGTTAGAGGTTTGGCCACTTTACTAAACCCATTAATGAATCGACGATAGAAGTTCGCAAAGCCCATGAAGCATTGAACGTCAGTTACAATCTGAGGAGTCTTCCAAGCCTTGATCTCCTCTACCTTACGAGTCGTCATAGATATCCCATGCTCAGATATCTTATACCCTAGGAATTCAACTTCCCTTTGGTGGAAGGTGGACTTCTTTATGCTAACGCAAAGACCTGCCTTGCGCAGTCTCTCCATTACCTGACGAACTAACGAAACATGTTCTTCAATCGTCTCTGAGTATATCAAGATGTAATCCATATAGGCGATGACTCCTGCATCAAGCATATCCCTGGATACGCTATTGATCATACTCTGGAAGGTAGATGGTCCGTTGCATAGCCCAAACAGCATCACCGTATACTCGTACAGGCCATAACGACTCTTAAAGGCGGTTTTCCATTCTTCACCTGGTGCCATCCGGATGATATAATAGTCATTTTTCAGGTCCAGCTTAGTGAACACAGTGGCTTTTCCGAGCATATCTCGTAGCTCATTCATCAAAGGCAAAGGATACTTGTTCTTAATAGTGATCTTATTGAGCCCTCGATAGTCGATACATAACCGAAGCGTTCCATCTGGCTTAGGCACAAAGAGGATAGGGGCTCTGGCGGATGACGTAGAACTCCAGATCTTCCCTTGTTCCTCCATTTGCCGGATGTAGTCATATAGTACATCTAAGTCTCGCTTAGAGAGGGGTTATATAGGCCCCGAAGGCGGTTTGGCCCCTGGCTCGAGTGCAATCCTGTGATCAAACTCAGTATGCCGGGGAAGGGAAGTTATATTTTCTTGACTGAAAATATCTGCATAATCCCTATATTCTGGTAGTAGGCTGACGCTAATGTCCTTGCCATCTTCCCCAGTATATATTGCCATACCCAAAAGGTATACCTGACTACTGTCCTCGGCTAGGAGTTCTTCACTGGTAATGAACTCCATTCGTCGCTTAGCGACAAGACAGTTTGTCTTACTGTATTCTGAATGCCACTTCAGAATACCAGTTTCCCAGTCAATATCGGGATTGTGGTCCTTCAACCACGACATCAGAAGATAGCCGTCTACCTTGGTGTCCGGCATATCCACAAGTTCGAACCTTATATCATTCATATGGTCGCCTATCTTCATTCTCACGGTCGTGGTGTAAAGTTCCCCGGACCCTGGAATCTGGTTGCCACTTGCATCAGAGATTGGTGTTGGATGTTTCCGACGGATACATGGTAATTGGGCTTTCTTTACCCACGTGCTACTTAGCACGGCACCCGTAGCTCCACTGTCCAACAAAAGTAAGGCTTCCTTACTATTTCTATGCTTCTTGAAATTCCAGTCCAAGCGGACTTTCACGTGTATTGACCTAGTGTGGGGCGGTGGGCCAACTAGCCTTGGCTGCTTAGCGGGTCTTTCTTCGCTAACAGGTTTTGTTCGTTTAAGCGTCATAATGTATCTCTCGTATATAATAAAGTGTAGGTGTTTACTATCACGCCAGCGAGATTTCGGGTATTTAACCCTCCTCAGGTAAACTTGTAACTAAGTTCAATTGCTTAATCAAGTCCTGCCTGATTGATATACATAAGTGAAACAAAACAAATGAAAATAGACCATCTCTATCGGTCTTCCCCAAGGAAAGCAAACACCAAAGGAAATAAGAAATAAACCCTCGCAAAACCTTAACAAAAGAAAACCCATAATCCCACCCTGTCCTGACAGTGGCTGATCAGCCTTGTTCTTTTGTAAGTGTGAGGGGACTCACCTAGTCAAATTTCCCTTTCCTTCTACCCTTTTCCTTCGCGCCTTAATGCAAAGAGTGGTAGTCAGCTTTCTAGTTTCTCAGACACTGCCTAAAGGGGTTACCTAATTACATCCATCAGTGTCAACCTCCAAAATCGGAGGAGAGCCGCGGACCTCGGTAACCCTTTTGACAACAGGGGGTGGAGCCTGAATGCGACGGTGTTTAGATACCGTAGGTGCTAAATGCACAGCCTCAGAAGCAGACCGCTTGCGTGTGGGTTTGATTGATTGCACTACGGGTTCGGGAGCAGTATACTGTTTCCAAAAGTGACTCTCAGTTCCAGACCGCGAACATTGCTTTAACTGACTGCGTTTGTCAATCAGAGTGGTCGGAATATTCCGATGTTTGATTTCATAGTCTGATTTCTTAACCCGTGTGGGGTTGGCCGTGCTCGCTTGAGGCCGGGGATTTCAGTTTCCAGGGCCTCGCTCCTTCTTTCGTTGTCGGTTAGCGACCGTGGACCTGTCATCTCCTCATTCGTGGGTGGTAGGCTTCTCCTTAACAACCGTTCTGTTGAAGGATGCAACGTCTTCCAGCTGATGGCCGGTGTTGCGAAGCAGGTTTAGGTAATCGATGTATGCTTGCGGGTGTGGAGTTTTCAGACCCCAAGCATTTCGCAATTCAGCGGTCATGCCAATGCGGGCCTTGTCCTTCACCACTACCACGTCATAATGCAAGTCACTAGCTAAGCGAATGAGTTCATCGACAAATTGGTCCACCTTTCCTGGCTTCATAGCCAAACCATTCCACTGACGAAGGGCACGATCCCGATCTGAGTGACCGCCGAAACTGGACTCTAGGCGTTGTCGGAAGCCTCCCCAAGTGCGCAACTCATTGCTTGGGTTAAAGGTCACTCCTACCCGTTTAGCGGCATCCTGGCTAATGTGCACCTGGATGCTGTTGTACCATTTCTTTGCAGCCCCTTCAAGAAGCGCGATGATCAGGCTGACTTTATCCATATCAGACAGCTTACAGTGTCGATAATAGTCAACCCTAATCTCCGCATCCTGGATGAATCGCTGTGTGTCAAGTGGGTCTCCATTGAACCCCTTGATCCCCAATTTCTCGGGCTTCTTCTGCCGAGTAAGGGATTTCTTGTTGGACGTTCGAAGAAAGTCCGTCAAGGCTTGACACCGCTCATCATACCATCGCTTCTTAGCATCATTCCTGCGCGACTTGCGTCGGCCCAGAAATCTGCTGAGATCGGGGAGGAAGGAGGAAGATTCGTCGCTACTGCTCAAGGAGTCGGAATCAACCGCTTCTCCTGCTTCGCCGACGTTTCCACCACCTGGTGGTTTGCTACCACCATCTCCCCCAGTGTTTACCCGCGGAGTCCCAATAGTTCCTGATATCCGCTAAAGCGGTCCTCCGAGCTTTCGTGACTGGCTTCTGGGAGAGAAGCTTCCAGAAGGGAAAACAGTCTTGTGGGAGGTGCAGGGGATGGAGGACCTTTAGCAGCAAGGACCTTATCCACTCCCCTCTGAACTAACTATTAGAAGCAGGGACAAGCTCCAACATCCGTATGGTCTTCCGAACTACAGAAACGACAATGGGTCTTTTTCAACTCCGGACCTTTGGGATTTTGCAGTATGGGTTCACCGGTCCCTTTCATACATGGCGGACTATGGTGAAATGCAATATTCCCATCAGGTCTTCCCTCGATCCTACAAGTAGGAGAACTATAAGCCGTAGCCGACTGCGCTTCTACACCTGCAAACCCAGTGCTCCTGGCGCTGCCCATGGGTTTGGCTGGAGCCGGCGTTGGTGTCGGAAGGACAAGCGGTGCCGGATTTTGTGGTGTGGCTGGCAAGGGAGTTGCCTCTGCCACCGCATATGGTCGCTCAGCTTCTAAAACTATATTTGGCGTTGATGGCACAGCCGGAAGGGCTGCAACGGCGGTCGTAGTTTTAGGTTTTGCGGGTCTCTTGACCTTTGTTACCCCTGCGAGGCGTGAAGACCTCCGCACCGTGCCAGAGCCAGAAGGGCTCGGAGATCGGCTAGCTAGGCAGGCTTCAACAGCGAGGGCAAAAGGTGATACCCGCGATGTGCCTGGAGTGAGGCCAAGTCCCAAAGCTTCCCAGGCATGTGGCATTATATGCTCATGCCACGTGACATTTGCCATGGCTTCCGCAAAGTGCAGGGCAAAACTGATCGGTCCTGTGCGGACAAGGGGAAGCGGAGGAGCTTGCTCCATAATCATATCATTTTCGGAATCAAGGCTGATTCCTTGACTCACAGCCCACTGGAGGCCCTTTTGGCGACCCTTCAGCGCTTGTGCTGTCATGACCTGCTGGCGATAGGCATCTTGGACCTTCTTTACCCCGTCGGTGGCCATGTTGATCATTTTCTCATGAAAATAGGTCTGCTTTGCCTCCACAAAGCATTCGAGTTGGGACTGTGATTCCACGAACCTACGGCCTACTTCATGTAGGATGTAATTCTCAAAGACTTCGTGGGTAAAACGTTCAAAAGTAACCCCATCAGGGACCGCCTCAGGTACCATCACAGAGGGATTGTGGGTGATAGATTCCATAAGTGCCCTAGGATGGGGGACCACCATGGTCTAACATTCCTCAGGCACCTCAATGGGTGC
>QFET01008954.1:0-15889 GCA_003316355.1 Tuber calosporum | reverse complement strand
CCTGTTTCTGAAGTGGCAGGAAGTCCGCGAACGGTCGTAGGATGGATGGCGAGGATTGGGGGTCCTTGGGAGGAAAAAAGTGATGCTGGAGGGAGGTGTTGACTTCGACGGGTGTCGTGGCGTTGGGTAAGGAGGGAAAGCGATCAGGGGGGCGTCCACTAGCGATCCTGCGGGCAGACCACACGGATTTGGAGTCCAAGGAGGCGAGGAATGAGTTCCAGTATGATGCCACGGCCTTTTTAATGGCCTTAAAATACGCGAGGCGGGAGGCACGAGCGCTGTCGGAGAGGGTGGTGGAGGGGGACATGCGAGATATTCTTGCCTCTCTCTTGAAGGCTTGGCGTAGCTCCAATAGTTCAGCTGTCCACCATGGCTTTGACCTGAAGCAAGGACGTTTGTTTGGTGTGTGTTGGGCTAGGAGGGAGGTGATGGTGCGCAGGTGGTGGTCGAACCAAGCGCTAAGTGAGACTGAGGTAGGGAGCGGAGGAGGAGGTGGGACCGATAGATCCTTGATGAGGGGGGAGAGTGTGTGCCAATCCGTTTTGTTCCAGTTAGGAGTGGGGTCAGGCTGTCGTAGGAAGGGTGTGGATAGGGCTATTGTAATTGGGACATGGTCAGAGCCAGTCAGTGGGAGGGTGATACCCCATGAGCTAACGTCCCTTAACTATTGGGGACTGCTAACTATTTATACAATTCTCCCGGTACTTATGTTGGCCATATATATGATGTATCCTTAGATATCATGGCCGGGGTCATGGTAAGTGGAAACCCAGTTTGACCCTGAAAATGTCTGCCCCGCTCGGTCAAATGATCCCCCGAACAATTTAGCATTCCGAGGGTGTCTAGCACTCCACCAGTAAATAGCCTTCGATTCATTTGCCAAATGAACTAAGTTCAAGTAGATGTAGCCCAGTTACCAACATCTTACGGAATACCAGTTGATCAGTCTGGATGGCCGTCTTTCCTGCATATATGCACTCAAGTGCATATGCATGCAGATTATCAAGAGTCATAGTCCTCCATACATTGGAGTCTAGATCTTTCACTAAGGCTGAGCAGCTCTGCTATAGACACTGCTTCTTGCCAGCGTGGGTTGTAGTCATATAGTAACCTCCCGGTTCTATATACTATCACATCAACTAATTTGTACCATTTCCCATATGTGTAACAGGAACACCTTAAAGCTGTTGGTTAGTGTTTAGAAATAGCACAGTTCTTTGCGAGCAGACAGAAGTCGGACTTCTTTGCAAAGGAATTACAAGTATTAGGCCACGTTATCGAGGACAAGGGGCTTAGAGTATCCTCAGAAAAGATCAGGAGGATTGAGGAGTGGGAAACACCAAAGAATAAGAAGTAACTCCAGGAGTTACTCGGATTAGAGAACTCTATTAGCCAATTCCTACCAGATATCGCCATGATAACAGCACACTAGACGGATCATACCTGAAATCAGGAGTTTGTATGGACACCAACACATGATCAATGCATTGAGAATGTGAAGGAAATTGTCAAACAGAATTATGTCATGAGACTGATCAACCACACCTCAGGACAAAAGATTTGGCTTATTTCCGGATGCCTCTCACTTAGTGATAGGAGCTTAGGTAGGACAAGGAGACACATCTGAAACAGCGAGGCCTGCAGCATTGCACAGCAGGAAATTCACCAACTCACAAATGAATCATGGAACTACTGACAAGGAGGCACTTACAATCATGGATGCATTAACCTCCTTTTATCATTTACTTGCAAGGCAGAAATTTAAGATCATAACTGACCACCAACAATTCGTATACCTGAAGACAGCCAAGAACCCCTAATACAAGCAGCAGAGGTGGCAAACCCATTTGGGAAAATACGAGGCAAAGATATCTTATAGGCCTGGGAAGGGAAACTATTTAGCTGACGCTCTTTCCGGTCTTTATAAGCAATTTGATCCTGAACCAAACTACACTCAAGACCCTACCAACGAAGAAGATTCCTACCCCCACAACTTACAGTTCACCACCTCACATATGTAGCACTTTGAACCACCTCCTATTGAAGAACCACTTCCATATGACAACCCAGATTGTTCTATCATGGCAGGAAATGATTGGGGAGACGAAGTGACCATAGAAATCAGCAATGATAAGAGAAACCATGCGGGCATTTTGTGGAATGCATGCTATGGACGGCAGTGTACCATCTATGAGGACGAGAAGCTAAGAGACAAGATAGTTCTACAGGAACTATTCTCTACCTACGAAGGAAGCAATAGCATCTTGCTTCCCACACAGCCGGTACTGGACCTGGATACAATAAGGCGAGGTTTAAATGAGCAACTAGGAGATATGAGTTCTGAATACTAGAAAGGTAAAGTCCTTACCACCCGCAGGGTATGGATCCGAAGCGAGCCCTCTAATCCAATATGGCACTCCGCCAACCAAGGCTTATACCATTCATTGATCCACCAACACTCCCCCACCACCAGCAAACACTCTGAAAGCTTTCCGAGGACGAGGAGGGGGAAGAACCACGCCTGTACCAAGTATAGGATGAATGGGATATAGCAACAGTAGTGGAAGAGATGAGTAGCCAATGTGGAAGACAGATGGTGGAAGCCTAAAGGAAGGATGACCTGAACAAGCAAACTTCTGACGCTAGCAACACTGGGAGAGGTGGCAAGCTATCCCACCATAGGATCGGCGATAGACTGATATATGCAACGACCATGTGACTGGGTAGCCAATTCGGTACTGTGAAATTGTCTAGGCTGTGCTCGTATCGAGAAGATCAGAGAACTGACAGGAAAGCTCCGTAAAGGGTATGATAAATATAAGAGGTTCTCGAAAGCTTATAAACTTGTTAACTTAATATATTGTTAAGGTCTCTTCTCTGTTGCTTGATCATCCCTTAACTCTGGTTGGTTTTTATGTTTGTTTTTTTGATTATCTCATATGTTCGTTGTTAAGGTACAAGAACATGCATAGAGCGCTAGCTATGGTAAAAACAAAACCTTGATTCCTAACAAACATCCTCTGCGCCCCAGAGATCAAAACCCGTACTCTCAGGACCCTCTGGTATGGGCCTAACCGCACATCTCGCCTACAAGCGAACAAGCCTCCAGCTGGCTAAGAAGACATCAGGTTGAAAGTGAGAAGCAGCAAAGCAGGAAAGTATACGGAAAACCCTTGACGAAAACTACAACAGATAAGGGGAAAATAGCTACTACTATTACACCCATGAAGGTCCCGGCAGGTTGATGATGGACCTGAGATTCCGAGGTAACCGACTGCATTAAAACAAGTCCAAGAGACAATGCATTACTAGGACCAGGCGTAACCGAAGGCAGATTTGACCGTCGGTAAGAGTCGTAGAGAGCGGAGGTTGTAAGGTACCAGCTGAAAAGGAGAGGAGCAGTAGGGTACCAGCAATGGTTGAGGGAGTAAGGTGCCAGCTGAAAAGGAGGGGGGAGCAGTAGGGTACCAGCCGATACACCGTGAGGAAAGGAGAGAGGAGGAGAGGAGGAGGAGGGGTTAACCTAATTATCGGGGACAGAACTGTGTGCGTACCCATCAAGGCAGTTCTCAAAGGACAGAGAGTGGAGGAATCGATGATTGGACTGCAAAGCAACCATAGGCCTGTAGGGGGTTTCCTCCTACTGCAAGTGAGTGTCACAGCTGTGTGAAGGTAGAGTATTGCCGACTGGGCAAATGCTAAGCGAGGCTGAGCAAACAAGCTAAGCGAGGCGAAACAATAGTGAGGAAAGGAAAGAAAACTATCAACCAGGATGGAAAGGAGAGGATGGACTCAAAGGGGTAGACCCTAATGAGTTTGGCAAGGGGAGATGGAGGTAAACAAGTCCCCACCCCATGGAAAGGCCAGAGGGGATAGGAACCTGAATGGTGGAGATGGTGATGATTTCTCATGGTGTTGAGATTTCAATCGCCGGGTGTGTAGAGGAGACGGAGGATGTCCTTTAACTATGGGGGATTGCTAACTATTTGTACGCTTTTTCCCAGTACTTATGTTGGCTATATAAAGAAATATTATGAGAGAAATCAGTCATGGTTTTTAAAAGTGCGAAGACAGTTTGACTAGGAAGATGTATGACCCCAACTCAGCAAATGATCCGCTGGACTGCTTATTTCACTGAGGGTGTCAAGCACTCCACCAGGAGGTAGCCATCGATGCCTTTTCCCAATGAACTAAGATCAGGCTGATGCCGCCTATTTGCGAACATCTCACAGAATACCAGGTGAACAGTCTGGATGGCCATCTGTCTTGCATATATGCTCTCATGTGCTGATGCATTCAGATTATCAAGAATGTAAAATACATAATAGATCATCCTGGATAACTTACTCTATCATCTTTCACTGAGCCAGAGTAGTTCTGGATATGATCCTACATCACGCCAGTGTTGGTTGTAGTCAATATAGTCACCTCCCGGCGGTAAATACCACCATATCTTTTTAGACTCGAAAGTCTTGTACCATATCCCATATGTGTAACATCAGCTCCCCCTTTCCCAGCTTTATCTAGAAGCAATTCTTCCATTAAGTACTCCTTCCGGTAGGATTAAAAAACCTTCTGCGATTACTTGGCCACAGCAGGAAAAACCATTCCGTAGATACTACTTAGCCCAACTTTGGCAGTTCCAGATTTTCGCTATGAAAATCTTCTACCAATTTCTAAGCATTCTGTAAATGCTCTAGGGGTGCCCAGGTGTTCTCATCCTAGGAACAACTTTTCCATTTGATCAAGTATCGAAGTTCTTGGATGGTTTGTAAACGTCCTCTGAATCTTCGCTCATAAGAGATCATTTCACTCTTAAAAGTTTTCTCCACCTACCATTCAAGTTCACCTTCCACCTCTTCTGGTACCTGGGGTGGTTGATTACAAGCTGGTCTAACTGATTTTTGGTATGGCTGCAGTAACGATACATGGAATACAGGATGGATTTTCCATCTCTCTGATATTTCCAATTTGTAGGCAGGGTCCCCTATGTGCTCTAGGATTTTGAATGGGCATTAAAATTTTGGTACTAACTTCTAGGACGGTTGCTTAGTGCAGATATTCTTCGCGTTTAGCATAATCAAGTCTCATATTTTGAAATGTGGTTGGCTTATAGCTTTGCAGTCATAGTACTTGTTCATCCCTTCGCGTGTTCTCTCGAGTGATTCCATTGCCTTTTCAAGTATCACTTTCATCCAGTAAGCATACATAGTAGCTTACGGATTCCGAGCATCGCGCTCCTTAATCCATTCTGTCTCTGGATGGCAACTATAGTTTGCAAAAAGGGGAGTTCATCCATGTGCGCTTGTTACCGAGTTGTTATATATATACTCAGCTAACCGTAGTAGATTGTACTAATCATCCTGATCGTAGTTGACAAATATTCGTAGGTAGTCCCCCAGCACTTGGTTGACTCTTTCTGTTTGTCCATCAGTTTGAGGGTAGTACACTGTAGACATTTTTCTTTAGATATTTAATGTCATGCACAATGATTCCCAGAATTGTCATGCAAACTTTGCGTCAATGTAGGAGATGGCCTATGTGGGTAGCCTATGAAGCTTCCAAACTTCTTTAATAAATGCCTCCGCGACATCCTTTGGGCTTGCAGTTCCTTCTAAGCCGATTAACTTTGCCATTTTACTGAACCGGTCGACGACAACTATACTCTGGGTATATCCTGCGGATTTGAGAAGTAGTATGATAAAATCTACGGAGGTCGATGCACAAGCAGCAAACGGGAGCTGCAGTGGTTGTAACTGCCCAAAATGTACATGCCTTGTTGCCTTAGCTTTTTAGCCCTTGGGACAGGATTGTACATAGTCTTTTATCCAGTTTGTGATTCCATTCCAGTAAAAGTCTCTGATGATAATTTCAGGTTTCTTTTCCTGACCGCAGTGTCCCGCAATTTTGGTGTCGTGACAGCCTTTTGCAATATCTGTCTGAAGACTTTCGTTTTGCGGAACATATAGGCATTCTTTATAGAAGTGCATTCTATCTGTTAGAGACCCTTGTTTTGGCATATCTTTGCCATCATCCCATAGACATTCTAGCTCCTTTTTCTCCTTATCCAATCTGGATCCTTTTTTGCCATTTCCATTACCCGTTCCAAGAATTTTATATCAAATTTCTTGTGTTCGCTCTTTGCAATTATTGCACAGTACATTAGTGTTTCTCCCTTTATGCTAGTTGTGTGTAACGTAATGTTGGTTGAGTCCAAATATTCGTGCTTTGAGTCCGAATTCAGGAAGTATAATTGTGGTCTGGATTCCTCCAACTGTATGCCTGAGCTGCCAAAACCTTGCTTTGCTTGTTCAGTATCATTTAACTCCATGACTTCATCAAGTTCTTTCTCATCAATCTGTTCGAAGATCATCAGCACTATGCGGTCTCCTGTGTGTACCTAAAAAGGATTGTCAGTAGTCTTGACTATTAGAACCTTAAACTCAGCTCTATAGTCGGCATCCACCACTCCGGCTCCAATAGAAATTCCATGCGTTACTGCCAATCTACTACGTGATACAATACGTCCATATTTCCAATTGGTAATCTGATAGCTAATCCTGTTCTAATGAGCACTTGCCCATTCGCAGGAACTATGTTGTTTACGTACTGTATAGGTCATGACCAGCAGCTAGCTTGGAACCTCGAGTCGGGATTCTTGTCTCCTGTTGAGGTCTTTTAATCTGTATCGTATTATTTAATTCCGCTTCTGGCAACCTCTGACTGAGGTCTTGTAGGTTTTCTTTGCCCCATACAACTGAGACAACTAGGTTTCGATTATTCTGGAGGTTTTCAAAGTCATGCGACTAAAGTATAGCCCGCTTTGCATGCTCAGCTCCCTTCTTAGGGCGGTTCTCTGACCGCCTGCTTAAAGCATCAGGATTGCCCCCTCTGGTTCCTGGTCAGTAAATGATTTTAAAGTTAAAATCAGTAACCTTATGAGCCGAGCGGATTTGTCTTGCTGACCAGGCCTTTATTGTGAGGAAATATTACAGATTTTGAGAATCGGTGTGTATTGTGATAGGTTTATCGGTCCCAGCAAGGTAGTGTCCCCATTCTTCTAACCCAATTAATATTGCCAACAATTCCTTATTATGAATATCATAATTGCGTTCGGCAGGTGTCAACTTTCAGGAGTGGAAAGCAACTGGATGTAGCTTTTTGTCCAAGTATTGAGAAAGGACTCATCTTAGTGAATAATCGCTGGCATCCATTTCCAAGACTGTCTCCCTATCTGGGTGGAAATGACAGATTATTGGCGCTGTGATGAACATGCGTTTGATTTCCTCAAATGCCGCTTGTTGTTTTTCTCCCCAAGAAAAATCCTTAGGGTTTCCCCTAAGCAAATCTGTTAATAGCGCACAGAGCGCGGACAAATTCTTTATCAATCTCCGATAGAAGTTGGTAAAGCCCATAAATATCTGAATTTCTTTAACCGAGGTAGGTGGTTTCAAGGCCTTGATGGATTCCACTTTATGGTCGCTCATAGTGACTCCATCAACCGCCAGAATATACCCTAAGAACTCCACTGATGTCACAAGTAAGGTGCTTTTCGTAAGCGAGCTAGCCATTCTGTATTCATGCAGTCTTTCAAGGACCTTTCTAACCAACATGACATGATCCTTCTCAGACTTAGAGTATATAAGTATATCATCAATGTATACTACTACTCCTTCATCGAGGAAGTCTTTCAGATTCATTGTCATTATTGATTGAAATGTGGCTGGTGCGTTTACCAGGCCAAACAGCATGACATTATATTTATGTAAGCCGTATCGTGTGCGAAAAGCTGTTTTCCATTAATTGCCCTTCCAAATGCGGATCAGGTGGTATCTGTCCTTCAGATCCATCTTAGTAAAATAAGTGGCTCCTTCCACATGGTCGCGTAGTTCTGTCATTCTGGGTAGTGGATATTTGTTATGGATAGTGACTTTGCTTAGTCCTCAGTAGTCAACTACCAACCTAAGACGTGCATCTGCTTTTGGCACAAAAAGTATCGCTGCTACAGCTGGTGATTTGTTGGGGGAAATTTGTCCTTGTTTTAACATATCATCCAGATATGTTCGCAGTGCTTTTAACTACTTTTCCGATAGAGGATAAATTGGTCTCCACGCTGGTTAGGAATCTGGTATGAGTTCAATCATGTGATCGAAGGTCTGGTAAACAGGTAGTTTCGGCGCTGTTGAAGGGCGGAGAAGGTCTTTGTAGTTATGGTATTGCGCTGGTAATGTATCAAGGATTATTTCTTCCTCATCAACTACCCTCACAACTCCTCCAATTACTACGGCCTCTAGGTCTTCCATGACTTCCTCGTCCCAATCGATCGAGATTCCTTCGTCCACAGGCAAGAGATGAAGTTAGCATTCTGCACCCTCAAAATCCAGTTTTGCGGGTTATGACATCCTTTCCAGTAGAGAATTCGTCTCTTGTGAAACCAAAAATGGGTAGAGGATCTTCACGAGACTTGTAAGGAATATTTAATTAGTTGATTAAATTTTTGTGTATAACAAACATATTGGATTCTGAGTCTAATAAGACTATTTGTGATATCGTTTCCCATACACATAGATATGTGCAGTTCCTTCAGGACATTGGTAGCGTTTAGGTTCTTAGTATTTGAGCTTCGGTCCCTTATGCAAGGTTATTATATCTGTTTGTCCTCGCTTGGAAGACGTTATGGTTCAATGGCTTAGGTGTTCGTTTCAACCCCTGCATTGTTTCGACCTTATAGGTCTCCTCAGACGAACTAAACAAAACGCCAATTATTAAGATTCTGGGCGGCCCACTACGAGCGGTCTTTTCCCCCTGCCGCGGTCTTACCTGGATGTTAAAAAATTCCTATTTTCATAGGAAAGTCGCATGCATAATTATGCTGCACATTATTTATGCATTGCAACCATGCAGAGTTATGAGTAATATGCGCTAGGGTTTTTTTGGACAATTTAGCTATGATCCTAGAGGGTTTTTTCCTAAAAGCGAAGTTTGTTTTCAAAAATTAAATTTATTTCCGAAAAGGGCTGTATATTCCGAAATTAGTAACCATGTCCGAATTTGGAATATCTTATCCCAATGCCGAATTAATTATGAATTTTGCCACAGCTAATTGTTGCTATAAGAGTTGTTGCATAACTCTTTCTTTCAATGGTCCATCTGTGGTCTAGTTGGGAGAGTTGGGTTTGGCACCCCGCTCTTCTGGCAGGGTCATGCATTCAATCATCTCTGAGGGTTGGATTATTGGGTACAGGGTCATAGGTTCCGTTGTCTTGTGGGGCGGCTAAGCTGCCAGTAATCATTCCACAGGTTCAACTGCCTGTGAACTATTGTTTTGCCTAATTTAGTTAGTCGATATTGTGGCTAGAGTCAGTGATACGTGTGGGGGTGCAGGGTGGGTCAACTAAAGTGTTTTGCTGAAATCTTTGACCTTCCTGCTCCCAGATTTCTCATCTTCCTAGCCAAAGAGGGATCCCATTTTAGGCTTTGGTCGCTATTGCTAGTGCCCTGAATACCCAAACGCTGTCGCCGTTGATGCCTGTAGGACATTTCCATGTCCTATAACTCCCATAACTAAGGTGTTGGTTCACGTTGTAGGTGATTAAACTTTGGTTTCGCCAGGTGTGGTGGTTGAGGCCGCCACATGTGCAACCCTTTTCTACCTTTCGTGTATCCATAACATCTTATGGGATTCCGTCATGAGCATTTTTCCAGTCTGTATGCTCATTGTTGTTGTTGTGTCCCCTTTTTAATTATGGGTTAGCATTAGCTGTCTTCCATCCTGAGGTATTATTGCTTTGTTTCTGGTTGGTATATCCCTGTTTGGTATTGACGCCCATAGTGTTATCATTGCGCTTTCGCTTGGATGATCCACTAGATGAGAGTTTTCCTTTGGATAGTTTCCGCCATTCCAGAAATTCCTCCTCTTGTTAGCCAATTCCTGTATGCTTTACATCCATTCCTCATCGGAGGAAAACTTTAGACGTGATAACCAACGAAGAATTTCTTCCGGAAGTTTGCTTTCCACCCGTACCCTGCAACTAATTCCTGTGAGACTGCCTTAATGCTTAGGTTTTCGAGGAGAAGGAGATAAGTGTCTATTTTGCCCATGTAGATGACTTTGGACATTTCTTCTAGGGCTTGTCGTTCCTCCTCAATGCCCATTTCTCACTTTGTAGTTTCTTGCTGAAAGCGATCCTACCTTTAATAATCCAGGTCCCGGGTATATCCACCTATTCCACCCATCACCTTCCAGTATATCTCCATTAAGGGTGCCACTTTGTTCCCCTTTGTTTTCCCCTAGACATTAACTATTCGATGTGCATAATTTTCCCACTGTGTAGGATTGCGGTCAAAATAGTCTTCACAAGTTGTCAACCATTTTCGAACATCCTAGTTGTCATTTCCTTCAAAGAAGTAGGGTTGTTCCGCTATTAGCTTTGCTGGTCAGGAGAGTCCACCAATACGTTCTAAGCAAGCTAACATTAACCTCTTCTCCGGTACATTGTTTCTGGGAATAGATGTTGAACCGGCAGCGTGTTGCAGCCTGCTGCCCTTTCTGCCCTGTGCATCATCTCCTTCACTATCGGACCTATCATCATCATCTGGGTCAGTGGCATCACTAAGGTGACCTGGTGGTAGTAGTGGTGGTAGGTTATTTCCCCCACAGTCAACTCCTTTTCCTTTATCCCTCCTTGAAGTAGATGCTTATAACTTTGTAGGAATAGTACCTTCTAGGGGTACCATAATGGGTCCTCGGTTAGACGGTCCGAATCACCATAACTAGGTCCATGCTGTCTTCGTGCTGGTGTCTTTTCCGCTAACCTAAGTACCAGACCATCTAGGTAGGCATTCATTCCCGCGCTCTGTTCTCGTTGCTGTTGAGCAGCAATTTCGCGTTGCTCATTCCTTATTCTGGTCCATTGCTGTTCCTGTTGGTTCAACTTAGAATTTAGTTCCTTTAGTGCCTTTTCCAGGTTTCAGTCCCTTATTTCAGAGATGTGGGCCTGAGGCTCCTGTTGCGCCTGTTGGGGTCGGAACTCTTCATGTACCTGAGTACGTAACATTTGCTGCGCCGGTGCAGTGTCGCAACTCAATTTTTTTAATGCAAGGGGACGTTCCTGTATTTCAGCATCATTGATAACATCACCTCTGGCTATACACCTCTGCAATAATTCTAGCATTATAAAACCCTGCCTGGTCTCCTGTGGTAGTGTTGAGATCACAAAATGATTCTCATCTACACTTTTGTTCAGGGATCGGTCATGGTGGCATAATGCATCGACCATATTTGGCTAGAAGTTATCTTGCGTATAGAGAGGCTGCTTGGTACGCACGGTATGTTTCTGCACTCTTGATGGTGGACGACCCAAATGCGGAATGGGACCTGTGGGACAGCTGCGGGTCGAGATTAAAGATGCCAAAGGCCTGGATTCTGTGTTATCCTCTCCGATCATCCATTCATGTCCAAATGGACTAGGAATAGGTGTGTTATCTCGTGCCATAGCCATGGCAGCTACCTTAAACTCGGAGTTGATTTTGGAACCAATAGTTTAGTGAACCAGTATTGATCAACTATTTCAAGTAGCGGTATATCCGCATGGTCAGCAGTAAGTATATCTACCAAAGAGGGTAAGGTATATTATATTTTCCGTTTTGTAAACGCAGTTACAAGTCACATATCTTGCCGATAGATATGTTCTGTATATTTTCGCTGTATGCGCTAAAGTAGTCAAAGAGCGACTGCATGGAGGTCAAGTGCGTATCCTTCACAGCAGATAGGAAATATATTGTCAAAGTTGAGAGCTCGGCAGTGCCCACAGTGTTGGCACTGATTAAAACTTTGAGTGTCAAAGTATTCTCTGTGCATGAGAAAATATAGAGTTACTTTGGTGACAGGAGAGTAACAATATAGTGTTACGGGGTAGCCAATTCGGTACAGTTGAATTGTCTATGCCATGCTCGTCTCGAGAAGATCAGGGAACTGTCAGGAAAGCTCGGTAAAGGGTATGATAAATATAAGTGCTTCTCGAAAGCTTATAAACTTGTTCACTTAATATATTGTTAAGGTCTCTTCTCCGTTGCTTGATAATCTCTTAACTTTGGGGTTTTAAATTTTTCCTTTTTTTTTTTTGATTATCTCATATATTCGCTGTTAACATACAGGAACCTGCATGGAGCGTTGGCTATGGCATAAACGAAACGTTAATTCCAAACATGAAAAATAAAGGAAATAAGCGGACAAGTTCTCCCTTAGTGATGACCATACCGTCACCGCGCCCAACAATGGCGACTAATTCAAAAAGTATAGAATGAAAAGATATCAAAAGAAATCATAACCGAAAGGAAAGATATACCAGGAAAGTCAAACCACTCACTCTGGGTCATAGTTGGAGGAGGAGGAGGCAGAGGTAGAAACAACTGCAGGCATGGTGGATGGGAAGTTCGTACAAGTGGCCAGGATGTAGGAGGCAAGACCAAGGAATATGTCCAGGTCAGCCCAAAGTGGAGAGGAATGGTCCATTGAAGAGAGGTTCAGAAGGAGAAGCTGGCGTTCTCAGGAGTAGGAGGGGCAGGGAGAATTGCATGCTTAAAGGTTTCATGCTCTGAGTCGCAGGAAGGGCAGGTGGGAGAGCGATCAGCTTCTTTCCATGAGGGTTGTGCAGCAAGAGAGCTATTTCCGGCACGCAGTTGGTGAATTCATCCAGATGTAAAGCGGTCGAGGCCCATGAAGGCATGTGGGGGTAGGTAGGGCTTGTACTGGTAGTAGGGAGGGGGTGGGGACAGGAGTGTCCAGTCAGTGAGGAGGTCCTTTCTGCACTCCTGGTTTATCAATTTGTAGGAGACAGCACCTGGGATCAGAGAAGGGGGGGCAAAGATAGTGCCCGGTAGGAGGTGGGAGTTTATCTGTGGGAGTTTGAAACCGTCCAGTGCCACCTTGATCAAGAGGTAGCATATCCCATCGATTGGGAGGTGAGAGCGGACCGTGGGTATCGGCCTTGGTTAGTTCCAGCTGAGAGTGATGTAATTGGCCCTAAGGGAGCGAAGGAAGTGGCGGGAGGAGTCCCCTTCTTTAAAGATGGTGAAGGATGGATATGATGGAGGCAGCTGGGCTGCGGCCATCCTGCGGCGATGGGGGAGGTGCTAGTTGAGAAAGGAGAGGCATGCCTCACAAGGAAGGATGGATACAGGAGTCGATGAGAAGCAGTTGGTGACCCACCTTTGGACCTTGCTCTAAAAGAAATTCATCATCCCCATCATCGCAGCGTTGGGGTTGAGGAGGTCAGCACCGTAATTGAGGATTGGTAGCAGCAGGCCCATGGCCAGCTTGTGGTACAGGTAGGGGACAATGCCTATGCCAGGAGGAGAGAGTTGCCTGATGAGCCCGAAGACCCATTGAGCGAGTGCTACCCTCTTGAGGATATGGGTGGAGATTTCCATTGAAGGTGAGAACCCGTGTCCTAGCCATTAGCCTATGGAAGAAGGATGGATGAGACTGTCTTCGAGAGAGACAGGAGCCAGTGAAGGGGGAGAGCGATCCCTTGGACTTCGCCTGTGGATGAGTTCGGTTTTGGGAACTAAGAAGGAGACTCCAAGTGGGGTGGCCTTTCTGTAGAGGCGGGTGTAATAGTGTTGAAGAAGCTGTGTGTACCTCCGGTTTGACCCAGACCCAACAGTCACAGTAAAGTCATCAACATAGGAAAAAATAATCCCCTTTGGGATAGACTAGTGCAGGGAGGATACAGAAATTAAAAATAACAAAGGAGTGATAGGGAATCCCTGGGGGGGCAACGACTTGAACAGGAAGGAAAATATTAGTGGAGCCCTGAAAAATCATGCGGCATTTGCGATCAGTCAAAAAGGAACAAACCGAAGACACCATATAAAGAGATACGCCTTTGGCGTGAAGTATGGAAGATAACAAGTAGAGGAAATATAATCAAAGCCTCCCTTGATGTCAAGGAAGAGGTTAGTGGTCTTGAGGCCAGCACGTTACAGTAGGCGGACTCCGTGTGTAAGGGCAGCACCTGCATCAAAGATGTTGAGGCCAGGAAGCGAGCCGCATTAGTTAGGGTGGATGGGGCCGTAAGTGGGTGCCATTAACAAAAGGTGGGTTGCCATAATCCTTTCCAGAATCTTGGAAATAGTTTCTAGGAGTACTATAACTCGAAAGGAAGAGGGGGAGTTATAATCAGATTTGCTGGACTTGGAGAGGACACTACCATTAGCTTTTTTAAAGGTGGCGGGGTGGAAGCCATAGGTCAGCAGGGGACCTAGGAGGGAGGTGTGGAAGGTGGGGTGGATATTGTTGATCCTCTTCCATATACCAAAGGGGATCAGGTCAGGCCCAAGGGCTGAGGTGTTGGAGGATTTGCGAAGGGCGAGGGAGACTTCCTGTTTCTGAAGTGGCAGGAAGTCCGCGAATGGTCGCAGGATGGTTGGCGAGGGTGGGGGTCTTTAGGGGGAAAATATGATGCAGGAGGGAGGTGTTAACTTTGAAGTGTGTTGTGACATCGCGGTAAGAGGGGAACAAACCAGCGGGGTACCTGCTAGCGATCCTGCTGGAAGCCCACACCGATTTGGAGTCCAAGGAGGAAAGGAATTAGTTCCATTGTGATGCCTTAGCCTTTTTAATGGCCTTGAAATATGCAAGGCGGGAGGCACAGACGGTGTCGGAGAGGGTGGTGGAGGGGTACATGCTTGATATACTTGCCTCTCTGTTGAAAGCTTGACGCAGCTGTGATAGCTTAGCTGTCCTCCATGGCTTTGACCTGAAGCAAGGAGGTGTGTTTAGTGTACGCTGGGCTAGTAGGGAGGTGATGGTGAGTAGGTAGCGGTCGAACCAAGCACTAAGTGAGGTTGAGGTAGGGAGTAGGGGAGGAGGTGGGACTGATAGATCCTTGATGAGTGGGGAGAGTGTATGCCAGTCTTTTTTGGTCCAGTTAGCAGTGGGGTGAGGCTATCGTAGGAAAGGCGTAGAGAGGGCTATTGTGATTGGGCCATGGTCGGAGCCAGTCAGGGGGAGAATGAGACCCCATGAGCTAACAAAGGGGGCAAGAGATGTGTTAGCGAAGGCAAGGACTAGGACTCCAGGTCTAGATGTGGCAGCGAAGGGGAACCTACTAAATACACCCGGTGTGTTTATATGTGAGTAGCCTAGCTCAGAGGCCAAGTCAAAGTATGGGGAAGAAAGATTAAATTCAGTATCAGAAAGGACCCTTAAAGGGTCAGAAAGAGGATGGTGGAGGTTCGGATCCGCAACCAGGAGGGTAGGGAAAGCATGTTCCCTGAACATGGAGGGTGGAGTGTTTGTACGGGTGTGGGTAGAGCGCCCGGTGGTGGAGTTTGCATTATAAAAGCGGAAGACCCGATGAGCTGAATCAAACAGGCTAGAGTGGAAGTGAATATCAATTGCCATACTGTCCAGCCTGTCTATAAAGACAGGTAGTAGTGCAAAAACTTGCATGAAATCAAGGAGAGCTTAAAATGCCACCCTAGGTTTGGCACCGTTAGTAGGCGGGGAAAATGATTTATAAGAGGAAAATATTAGTAGTCTCCCCTTGAAGACTGGAGGGTCCTGGAGGGCGACCAAGTGTGGAGGGGAGGGCATAGCCTTAAGGCTATAGAATAGGGATAGAAACACATTCCAGATCCCAAGGCAGGTGTGCTGAATGTGTGTGAGGGTAGGGCACGGGACCTGCGTCAGGGAGGGGGGGTCCAGTGTGGCACCCATTGTCGAGGAAAGCCCGATGGGCCATGTGGAAGCGGAGAATTGGAGAGCCAGGTGGGGACTGGTGCTGTAAATATGGGGCGAGGGTCAGCTTGAGCTCCAGTTGGTGGGACTGGCTGTCTGGGGGTTGTAACATCCATGGTGGCAGTGGTAGGGGAGGGAGTCCTG
>QFET01008953.1:27925-41583 GCA_003316355.1 Tuber calosporum | reverse complement strand
ATAGTACCGCTTATCAGGTATAAACCCAAATAAGTAATAACCAACATCAAGTCAGTAGTGATAGTAGAAACATAATAGGATTCCGTTACACTATGCCTGGGATGCGCCAGACCAGGGTACAGAGAGAGTGACTTCCGAAATGCAAGAGATGAGAAGGAGTATACCAGACAATTCAACAGCAAGACAAACAATAACCGCTGGAAACCGTGAACAAACCTGCACGAGATGGAGACCAGAGAAGCACCGGAGGAGTCAGGAAACAAAGAAAGTCCCGAGTAAGACATGGGCTACGGGATAAGAAAACCAAAACTATCGAGATCGGCAACATCGACATGGTACTTACAAACATGGAAACTTTGGAATAAGAGAAAGACCATGCTATGGTCAAAATTCAATTACATGGCAAAGACAAGACAGCCATCATTAACAGTATGATTGACTCATGCGCTACAGAAAAGTTTATCAATAAAGAATTCAGCCAATAACATGACATACGAATAAAGAAAGCAAAAGAAATTAGGGAAATCTACCTTGCGGATGTGGAGCCAAGCGCTATGGGACCTATTACCCATATAGGGGAAGTACCTATGAATATTGGCAGCCATAGGGAAATGGCAACCTTCCAAATAGCGGATCTACCCAACCACGAGGCAGTTTTGAGGCTGCCATGGTTAAGATGACACAACTCCAAAATCAACTGGGAAAGTAACAAGATGACTTTTGATAGCGAGAGGTGTACAACGATATGCCTAGAAAGCTCGCCAGCTGTGGACCTAGTCCCCGAAGCAGCAGCCCTGGAAGAGCATTTGACTATGCAATTCTCCAAGATCTAGGCCAAGTATGGCCAGAACATCATAATACAAAGATTAAACGAAACATCAACAATTCCTACAAAGGGATCAGCAAGGGCAGTAGGACACGACCTGTATGCGAGCAAAAAAGTAATAATACTAGCAAAAGACCAAAAACTTGTCAGTACCGGGATAGCCATCAAACTACCAGAAGGCACCTATGGGCGGATTGCTCCACACAGTGGCTTGGCAGTTAAACATCTGATGACTGTCAACATGGGAGTAATCGACGCTGATTACACAGGCGAAATCAAGGTAGTACAAGTTAACCTGGGAAAAAAGGATTATACCGTTGAGCCAGGAAGCAGAGTTACAAAGTTAATTTGCGCACAGATAGTAATAGGACTATGCGAAGTAGTGTAGTAACTGGCGCTAACTATGAGAGGCGAAGCCTGGTTTGGAAGTACCGAGAAACCAGAACGCCAAAGAATCGAGATCAACGAGATCTCGGCCACCTCCTTCGGCAAGTTCTATTGAAGGGGTGAAGTTACTGGAATCCTCAAATGTGATTACAGGGCAAACAAGCATAGCAGGATCGAAGTGATCAAAATCAGCACCGAGTTAGCGATCAAGGCCAAGAAAGGACAAGAAAAGGACTAGACACGCAATATTGTACTAAGGGAATATCATCAGTACCTGGACATGTTCAAAGAAGAAGAAGAAATGCGGCTACCACCGCATCGAGCAAACCTTGATTTAGAGATCAACCTAAAGAAAGGAGAAATAGTACCAGCAAGAAAGCTATACCCATTGTGAGAAAAAGAACGAAGGGAACTAAGAGAATAGCTCCGTGTCAACTAAAACCGAGGGTGGATCTGTGACTCTTATGCCAACGGATGATCACCAATCCTGTTTGTCAAAAAGAAAGATGGCAAACTAAGACTAGGTGTGGACTACCGAGGACTCAACGAAGTCCCAAAAGAGACTGATACCCGCTACCACTGATAGGGGAGGCCTTGGATAGGCTGAGGACTGCCAAAAAATTCACCAAACTCGATATCCGAAATGCTTACCACATTATCAGGCTCAAAGAAGGACACGAAGGGAAAACAACATTTACGACAAAATACGGTATATATGAATATACAGTCATGCCCTTTGGTATGAAGAACGCCCCTGCGGCCTTCCAGAGTTGGGTCAACCGAATCCTAAGCCGTTTCTTGGATATTAGTTGTTTTATCTACCTCGACGATATTCTAATATACTCAGAAAACCTAGAACAACACCAAATTCATGTCAGAAATATCATGGAAGCCTTACAAAAGGAAGGACTCACACTCAAGCCATCTAAGTATGAGTTTCACAAAGACCAAACCGAATATCTAGGATTCATCATCGACAGAGATGGAGTCAGTGTCGATCCAGTCAGAACCAAAGGAATATGGGAATAGAAACCACCAGAAACCAAGAAAGGCATAGAGTGCTTTATGGGATTCTACAACTTCTATCAGCGATTCATAGAAGGGTTCAGCCGGATAGCCAAACCCTTATATGAGCTCACGAAGAAAGAGATCAAATGGAACTAGACAGACCGACAACAACAAGCATTTGACGAACTACACCGACGCCTCACCTCCGCACCACTCCTAGTACCTTAAGATCTGCAGAAAGAGATCATGATAGAAACCAATGCATCAAAATAGGTATACTCCGGCATATTATCACAAAAAGGAGAATTTAGAAAATAGCAACCAGTGGCATACGAACCAAAAACGATTTCACCCCCGGATTGCAACTATGACCTATACGATCAAGAGCTATTAGCAATCGTGAAAGCTCTAAAAGAATGGAGAAGATATGCAAAAGGAAGTCAACATAGAGTACTGATACTCACCGAGCACAAGAACCTGGTGCCCTTCACCACTACAAGGGAACTCAACTACCGACAAATTCGCTGGAGCGAGATACTCAGCCAATACAATATCAAGATACAATACCGACCTGGAAAAAAAGGAGGAAAGCCAGACGCCCTAACGAGAAGAGTGGAGGACATCCCTGGGAAAAATGACGAAACAATTCAACTTAAACTTAGAATCCTGCTACCAACGGAACACTACTTTGAAGCAATGGAAGTAGTGAAGTTTACAGAAGAAGACGCAGGAATCTGAGAGGCAAGCCAAACCGGTTTACAGATAAGGGCAATCCACGATGCCCTGACAAGAGGAGACAAGGAGATGAAAGGAGTGGCACTTGGTGCATGCCAATGGAAGGAAGGATACCTCTGGTATCAAGGGAAGATTTGGGTGCCAGAAAAAGAAGTGATAGGGACAATGATAATACGACAAAACCACGATGCATCAACAGCCGGCCATGGGGGAATAAGAAAAACTACCGCACTCCTAACCAGGTACTATTACTGGCCAAAGAGCGAGACGATATCAAATGATATGTCAAAAGCTGCGATACCTGCCAAAGGACAACAGCAATCCGAAATGCACCATATGGATTATTGCAGCCCAAGGAAGTACCACACCAACAATGGAAATCTATAGCAATGGACTTTATCACTGACCTGCTGATATTAGCCGGCTATGACTCCATACTGGTGGTAATCGACCGATTAACCAAAATGAGTCATTTCATACCTTGTAACAAGGACATGAATACTAAGGACTTTGAGCAAATATTCCTGAGGGAAATATTTCGCATACACTAACTGCCACAGGATATCATCATGGATCAAGGAACCCTATTCACATCCGACCTATAGTGAGAAATGACAGAATCGTTAGGAAAAGAAAGGAGGTTTAGAACCGCTTTCCATCCACAAACCGAGGTACAAACCGAGAGGCCAAATGGTATATGCGAATGATACTTACGAGCCTATATCAACTATCAATAGGATAACTGGGCCGACCTACTACCATTGGCGGAATTTGCATACAACAACGCAAGACAAGAAACAATAAAGACCACACTATTCTATGCGAATTCTGGTTACCACCTGGAGCATAAGGTAATTGGCCACATGATACCAAAAGAAAGAACCGATAAGGAAGAAATGGGTCAGCTGCACGATATCCTCCCACAAGAAATAGGCTGTGCACAATTACAACACAAGGAAAATTACAATCAGCACCGAAAACCTGATCCGAATCTGAAATCACACAATATGGTCTAGTTACTGCCAAGGAACATTAGGACTACAAGACCATTCAAGAAGCTGGATTACAAGAAAATCAAACCATTCAAGATCATTACTAGGGTGGGCACAACGGCCTATAAATTGGCCTTGCCCCAACAGATGAAGGTCCACAACACCTTCCACATCTCACTCCTCGAACTCTACCAAGACAATCAATTCCCCTCACAAAGGCAATCACCACTACCTCCTATCGAAATAGAAGGAGAAAGCGAGTACGAACTCGGTAAAAATCATCGATTCACTTATACACCGAAGACGTTTACAATACAGGGCCTAGTGGACGGGCTACTCACCAGAACATGACAAAACTTGGTACCCTGCGGAGAACTTCAATAATGCCAGTATCGCCATAGAACGTTTCCATCAGTAGTACCCAAGAAAACCCTAAATGGATTACATTCAAGATCGAACCCGTGGAGGAACAATCAAAGGAACAAACGATCTTAGCACCCAGCGACGGTTGGGGCGATAGCCTAAGAGCTATCACACCAACCAGCCCCCAATATGCAACACTGGAGGAAAGACAAAAACAGGCAGAACATAATACTCTTTCATAGACTGCCTGCTATAATGACTACTGCCACGTTCATTTACGCGATAAGGAAGGATCTGCTTGGTTTCCTAAATAACCAAAATTAGGGAAACAACAACAGCCCCACAAGGAAACGTCCTGGATCAACTGCTTCAAGGACAACTGTCATGTACATCGCCACGACAAAATCGATGCTGGGTATTACCCAAGACGCACTGGGGAAGTGGCACCCCTGAACGAAAATGATGCACGCATACGGAAGAGGAAGACAACTGTGAGGAGACAGTTGAGGGAAGAACAGTGCGAAAATATTGAAACAAATACCAGTCCAGATGTGGGATGCCTGGAACGACAAGTAGAAGGGTTATGAAACCAACTTGGCACAGCCGTAGCCACAATTCGGAATCAAAGATACGATATGCTGACCTACCAGAGGATAATTGCCGAACGAGATTGAGCCATCAGAACGGCAAACCTGACACTGGAAGAAGGGCGCAAAAGTTGGCAGCACGCCGAACATCAAGTTCAGAAGTTGAAAAAATAATTGGGCAGGTTTGGGGAAAGCCTTGCAAGGATAGGACGATAAGCCTAAAGGGACTCAAGCTGATCAGAGAGGAGAGCTAATGTCACGATTGGTGACTAAGCAAGGCAGGATTTCACATGACTCATAATTATGAGTCATAAGACTGTTAGATTTCACACTATGACACATTAATAGTCATGGGGTTTCACTTGATACACAATAGTGCAATCATTGTTATATTGTGATTGGTTGATCGTGCCCATGACTCATACCTTTGAGTCATATGATGTAATGAGCTTCGCACATGACTCATATTATAAGTCATGGGTTTTCACACATGTGACCACTTTAGGGCACATGACTTGTTTTACAAGTTTTGATTGGTAGGGTACATTGCGCAGTTGACTCATAGAAGTCAGCTGATGGATTTTATAGTATGACTCAATATGAGTCATGCCGAGAGTGTGACTCATAGATATGAGTCACCAGGGTTAGGGTTAAGGGAAGAGTGCCTATATAAGGACCTCTAGTCAGCCTGTAGTTCGGACTCTTCACGCAACCATTTAAGTTCTTTCCAATAGAATTACTTTACCTCTATACCTACCCGCTCCTCTATTTGGTTTTGTGCGATAGGAACCATAGGGTTTTGGCTATCAGTACAACGTAGGCATAGGCCTAAGAGTAATAGTGGATCTTCGCCTAGTACTACTTGTTGCAATAGTATTCCTACGTTGATAGCTGAGATTTGCACCAAACCCAGCACCGTGCTATAAGGACAGCCCGGTTATCTTCATCCAACCTACAGAGAAGTAGTTACCTGTTGCAAGTCAGCTGACAGCATAGGATCGTAACAGCATAACATGAAGTACACTACTCCCATAACTATCTAGAGTACGCTTATGAACCACCCTGGTGCCATCCTGCTCCTAGGTCGTATCAGAACATGTTGATGAGGAGAGGTAGTATAGATGGCAAGGTTTTGAACTGATCATAGATACAAGTCATCCTGAAAGCCACCTGCACAGTCGGATAAGTCTGTACAAATCAGATATAGTCAACAATCAAGCTGGCCACTTGGTGTTCTAAGCAGTAATTTGCAAGTTCCAAACTAGACAGTCCAGTTTAAACAACAGAAGAATGTCTGATATTTCCTACCAAGCAGGGTAGCACACTCTTGGAGAAAGAAGAGCTCCAACAGTACCATTAGCTCTCTAGGAAAGAGAGGTTTCAAGGTCAAAGGATGTTCGCACTTAGATTGGGATAGAGAAAATCAGCAGGAATACTTAATTAGTATAAGATATAGATATTGTCCGCAAACACTCAGACAGAGGATATAAATATTAAAGTGCCTCCTGGGTCTTATCTATCATCAACCAACACAGAAGAGATTTTATCAATATTAAAACCTTGACTCGAAATCTTTACAACTTTACCTACCAGCCTTCCTAGACAAACCTCCCGTATATGAAGAACCATTATAACCTTAGTTCAATTCACTTGCCCTTAGGTTTGACTACCTTTAACACTAGTTCTATAAGATGTCTACTAAATTGACCTGTTCCTCTTTTGTCTTATTGCCAAAGAGGACCTTCTTATATATCTCCTATGAAATCATCTAGTCTCACTTACAGTGACAATACATTTGGCATTACCAGAGGTACTCCAATTAATAGCTTTGAAGTAAAAGGATGCTACTGCTTCATTCTTTAAATTAACCAGGTATCACTGCCACTGGCCTAAGGGCTAGTAACAACTTGTAGGGTAAATGTCAAATTAGTAAGTTATGATTGACTATAGTAATTTTACCCATTTGGCCCACTTCTTCGTAGATGTTTTTAGTTTCTTTTCAGGAGTCTTGAGTGCCTAATATATTCCAATACAAATGAATTAAATCAAATAAAAGTAATATGCTAAAAGAGAGGCTAATTCTAGTAGTAATACTGGTACATGAATATGTATATAGAATATAGATTCTGACTCTTATCCCTTGTAAAACTATCATTTTTGATACTACAAGTTTATTAGTTACTCAACTACTTTTATACCTCTTAGCTGATTTATTGAAGACCAATATTTCTATGCTTCTCCCCCTCCTCTTATAGTACTATTATAAAGAGAGCCCCTTTGGTATTTTCCTGATACCTAGGAGTAGGTTATATTTAGCCTCTAATATAGTGTATTTATCAATGGTAATAGAAACCTATACTTTATAGTAAACTTGTTTATCCCTTACTAATCAATAGATGATTAATCTCTATTATCAAACTTTGGACAACTGGAATCAGAGCCTCTGCTACTGAAGTCTGCTGCAGAATTCACCTCTGCTATACTATTTCTGTAATTTAATTATGGATACATAAAATACTCTCTCCTATTGTGAGTATACTAGCCTAGAAGGTAGTTTAGTTACTGTTTTATAATCTATCTAGTGATTGATGTTGACATACTTGGTGTATGAAGAAATCTTCCCTGGATTGTAAATATCTACACGATCTTCATATTCTAAAAGTAGAATTATACTAATGAACTCACCTCCCTTCTAGTATACTTGGTCATTTAAAAAGTCTCCAGACGCTTTGTATTTATTAGTATGTGTCTTAGCACAAAAGCGTCCCGAGACCTTTTGAATGGCCTAGCATATAGCCATATCCATAAGATATGCTGATAAATATCTTTACCTAAAAGTTCTTTACCATTAATAAACTCTATACACTTTTTACCGACATGATAATTAGCCTTTCAGTATTTCACTTACTGCTTTAGGACCTTTTATTCTAGTCTATATATGTGTTTTAGTCTATTAATTACAACATAGAAAAATAGGTATCAACCTTCCTTTCAGGCATATCGGCAAGCTTCAACCCCTTCTTATTTCCATATCATCAATCTTCATTCTTAAGTGTTTTATATTCTGGGAGTTACAACCTGAAGTATAATTTCCACTGGAATGGGAAATAGGAGGCAGTATTTTTCAATATATATAAGGTAACTAACTGGGTCTTCTTAACAAAGGAGCTGCTTTTAACTGAATACTGGTAGCTCCGCTATCAAGGATCAGTAGGGCTTTTCCACTATTCCTCTACTCCTTATAGATCCAGTTGACAAATTTCTTTACCTGAATCTACCGCCTGTGTTGCGGCCGACCTCAAACCTCTGTTGCAGAGCTGCTCTGTCATTGCTAATTGGATTTCAATCGCTTATGCATCATAATATTTATAATACGACGTCGTAGCCTCTTAATACATATATGGTAACAAGGAGCCGTAATCTAATATAGGATATGTTAGGGTGTAATCTATATAGCTAGGATCTTTAGTACCACGCCAGTTTATTTTCAGGTATGATATGATACGTGGATTTATGGGAGATACTGTTGTCACGATGGAAACAAGGGCTACATGAGTAGGGCCTGATAAGGTAGCATAGATGGGATAGTAGGGGTGACGGTTATTGTTCATATCAAGCCCTCCATGCATCTTTTTTGATTTTTACAATAATTGTCCTTAGTGCTCATATAGCACTGGTCTATAGGCTTAAATTGACCAGTGCAGTGCTGGGGTGGTGGTTTACGCCTCTGTCCTTTTTTTATTTATTTATATTTTATTTTAGTCTACACTGTTTTGAATGTGATCTTCCGCTCTACTTCTCTTGTATACCTGCAGGCCTACCGGTACCATACCATACGTAACCTCCTGTGGGGGTATCAAGGCCTCCTTTGATCTTTTTTTTTTTTTTTTGATATTATCCTTGGTACTCATATGGTACTGCGAGGTAAGGCTTAACTTGGCTGGCAGCGCCGGGTAGGTGATCTATACCTGCTGGTCATTTTTTGTTTTTTTCTCTACTCAATAACAGAAGAAAGAAGCCGAAATGCTAGTAATACCATCATATGGTGGTACCTTTCAGATAGTTTTCTTCTCTATGTGATCAGTTGGGCCTTTCTGACTGCGCTGCTGTTGCTGCCGTTGCTGCTATAGTTTGCCGTAATACTTGTAGTATTAGACTGGCTACCGTGGAACTCAGTCTGACTGCAA
This sequence comes from Tuber calosporum, assembly GCA_003316355.1. Lineage (NCBI taxonomy): Eukaryota > Fungi > Ascomycota > Pezizomycetes > Pezizales > Tuberaceae > Tuber > Tuber calosporum. The sequence continues at coordinate 32,498 of QFET01008953.1, read as the reverse complement.
CTGCAACAACCGACTCCAGCAAAATCTCATCCACCGCCAACCGCCAACAGCCTCCTCCACCTGATCACCTCCCTCAACCCTTTCCACAGTGTCTTGCCCAGCCCGCCCTGCTCTCTCCTCCAATCACCTCGCCCAACCCTACAGCTCACCGCGTGGTACTGCTGTTCACAACCATCCATCCTTCCCTCCACCTCACTCCACCACCACCACCACATCACCCTTCCCGCTGTTTGCACCCTCCTCACACACAACCTACGACCCACCAATTTTTACCACCACCACCACTACACCGCCACCCTCTCCCCGTGTCAACCTAACCCCTCCGCTTCCATCCAACACACATTACCACTCGGTCTTTCATCAACCCCTATTCCTGTTGCTCTCGAAGCATCTCTCATCTCCTCTCCCATCTCTTCCATTTCTTAAATCCATATAACACCCCCCCTCCCTCCTACATCCATCATTAAACTTCCGTCAACGTAGCCTCTCAAACATCTGATGGCTTCTGTAAGTCACACCCTTGAATCCTTGCAGATCACCCTCTAGTCCAATAGTCCAAGTGTCCCCCACTATTTCTAGGCACTATTGCCTCTCGTTTAGCTCTTGGCGGCTTTGACACTCCAACATTTTCCCCTTCTAACAATGTCACAGGTACCTCCGCAACCCCGCCCTCCTCAATTCGGCGCACATCACCAACAGTATGTTCCAAATGGCTCTGTGCCCGGAATGCCCCCACAGCCCGTCCAACTTCCACCCCAAAAGGTGATCGAGAAAGCGGGTGTGCGAATTCTGTGCATTGCCGACGTCAGAGGTATGAATTCCACCCTTCTTTCTCGCCTCGATTTTGGCGATCTCAAATTGCCCGGCTGTGATACGCCTGGGGGATAGACACTAAATTGTTATCTCCTCTTTTGTAGGAAACCTTAGATCTTTAAATGAATTGGCCAAGAAGGCAAATGCAGATCACGTCCTTCACACTGGTGACTTTGGCTTTTATGACGATAGCTCTCTAGAGAGAATTGCCGACAAGTTAGACTTTTAACCCTAATGCGGAATGACTACTGGCTGACTTTTTTTCCCCTTTTCTTTTCCCCTAAAGGACCCTACGACACGTCGCACAATACTCCCCCCTGCTCGAAGATAGCCTCAAAAAGCGTATCCAGACCCCTGGCCCTAGCAGCCATTCTATAAAGCAGCTCTTTGCTCAGGTCGAGCATCCGTTGTCCGAGCTTCCCTTATTTCTCAATAAGAAGTACACCCTGGACGTGCCTGTATACACAGTGTGGGGAGCGTGCGAAGATGTCCGTGTTCTTGAGAAATTCCGTTCAGGCGAATACAGGATCAACAATCTCCACATCATCGATGAGGCGAATTCACGGCTGTTAGATGTCGGCGGTGTTAAGCTTAGGTTGTTAGGTCTTGGAGGAGCTGTAGTCATGCATAAGTTGTTTGACAACGGCGAAGGAAGGACCACAATTCCTGGAGGACAAGGGACCATGTGGACTACGCTTTTGCAAATGGGCGAGCTCGTTGACACAGCAAACCGGGTATATGACCCTGCGGAAACTCGAATTTTTGTCACCCACGCTTCACCAGCGAGAGAGGGCTTGTTAAATCAATTGTCGGTCACTCTGAAAGCGGATTTCTCGATATCCGCTGGATTACACTTCCGATATGGTAGCTCATACAACGAGTTCAGTGTAAACCCGACTCTGGATCACTATCGGGGTAAGCTAGCCTCGTCGAAAGCATCTTTCAATGATGTCTGGGAAACTGTCAAGGGCGAAGTTCTGCCCGCCGTTCAGCAAAACGAAGCCCAGCAAGCACTCTTGAACAATGCCTTGGATATCGTGGAGAAGATGCCCACAAGTGCCAATGGCGGCAACCCATTCGGTGGCCCGGCATCAAACACTGCTCCGGGAGCTGGACAAGTCGATGAATCTGCTTTTAAGAATATGTGGAATTTCAACTTGGCAGATGCTGCATTTGGCTGGCTTGTTCTAGAAGTTGAGGGTGGCCGCATCGGGACTGAGATGAGAGCTCAAGGGTTCAATTTCGCCCATAGGGGTGGAAAAGGAGCCCCTGTGACTCAGCAGCAGCAACAGCAACAGCAACAGCAACAATCATCGGTCGCGCCTGCTACATCAACCGCTACGTCGGCACCAACTTCGAATGCTGGCACTGTTAATGTGAATGTGCCATCTGGACCCTCTGGAGCTAGCAACACCACTCCACAAAATGGCCCAGCACTCCCCTTCACTCCCTCAGGACCAAGGAATCAACAACAGCCAAAGCCCGTCCCCCCTCAACCGAAGCCTGCCACGACCCCAACTGGACCGAAGCAACCTACCCCGCCCCCTGCCCAGGTCGAGCCACCAGCCGCCCCGAAGCCGGCAACTCCTCGCCCAGTGCCAAGTGGCCCTGCGAACAGAGCTGCTACCCCGGTCGCAACATCTTTGTCGGTAGCAGTCGCAGAGAACCCATCTACTAGTAACGGTACACGTACCGAATCTCCAGCCCCCCCTGCCGTGCCCAAGATTGATACTCCTTCCACGGCTCCGATCACGGCTCCAACTGGCCCTCAACACCAAGAGGCTAGCTCCCCACACGACCGCCCGAAACAGTTCGGACTCTACATAAACGGCATTAGTACCCAAGACGAAGCCCGTGCTCTATTCTCTTCGGAAGCCCAGAGCAAGATACAGCGCATAGAAATAAAACACCCCAAAGCTAGACCTGACTCCACCTACTTCCTCGCGTACTTTGAGAGCTCTGAAGTCGCCAAAGAAACGCTGGAACAGCTACCGGAAGATTTGAAAAAGCGTTCCCAGCACGAGAACAAACCGTGGGTTAAATTGATGGATGATTACAACTCGTTCAACAACTCAAGGCCCGGCATGTCCGATAGCAAATGGGGTCGCGGAACTGGCACCGGTGGCGGCAACACCAGCGAGAGCGATAACAACATCGGTGGCGGATACAGGCGTGGTGGATACCGAGGTCGTGGCTCAAGAGGCACCTACGGTTCGGATCGCGGTGGGCAGAGAGGTAGAGGTAGTGGGTCCAAGCGTGGAAGGGGCTTTGACGGCGGAGACGGGAGATCTCAACATCAATCTACAGACTAGATAAAATAACTTTCTCCTTTTTTCTTTTTTCTTTTCTTTTCTTTTCTTTTCCCTTTTTTTCTTTTCTTTTATTTTTCCTTCTAATGATTTTTTCCCAACGCTTTCGTGGGATCTATGGAGGAGGGGAGGGAGGAACGAGGTTTGAGAGAATAAAAGTTCTGAGAGTTGGGTTTTTTTCTGGTCCTTTTTTTTTTCCTTCTCCTGTGTGGTTTAGGTTGGCTGGATGGTCGGCAGGTTTGTACGTTGCAGCTGGAAGTGGTAGTTGCCGTAGCCCAGTAGCAGCTTACGGGACGGTAATTAGGGAATGAATTCTGAAGACGGGGCGAACGAACGAAACATCCTTTCGAGGAGGAAGGCATCAGACAGGGAAGAAGAGGGGAGTGGGGTTGAGCGATTATTTTAGCGTGTGATCGTTTCTTTGTTATGGTGCTTTGTTATTCTGTTTTCATGTTTCTTCCATTTTTCCATCAGAACTTTGGGGCTCTTATCATATTTTCACTTTAGCTTGGTTCCTATAGTACTTTATTGGAGACTGCCATGCCCTCTACCTACTTGTTGGGGTTCTTGCTACGATGCCAGCCTTGGGTGGATTGATGGTGTGAGAGCGTACCACATTATAGTCATGGTATTTTTAACCTAGGTGGTTTGCTGTCATACAATTCGCTGCTAGCGAGAGAGAGAGGAGTATTATTATTATTACCCAAAACAAACTATAATACGACTCGACTAAACGCCATACAATATAATGGTGACCCCAATGTTAGCGGGTGCACGGTAACATAACCGCTCACTCGTGAAAATCTGGAATACGCATTCATACCAGAAACGGGGATTTTCGAGTGACCATTAAATACCATCGCACGAATTCCCTAGAGGAAACCTCGAAGAGGTGAATGGAACAGTGTTTGAAAAACGGTACAAAAAACCTCTCTTTGGATAATTACTGATTTGACTAGCTATAGAGAAAGATGGGGTACCTCGAGGCTGGTAGTACTGTATGATAATGATATACATCTAGATTAAAAAGTCCTCATCCCGCTTGGCAGGTACAGTACAACCCCTTAGGAGCTATCCCCGGCAACTCCATCAATCTATCCATCCTCCATCCCGGTTTTATGGAGAAATGTTTTTACCACAACATTATTATTATTGTATAGGTGATGTGGAGGTGAGGGAACATTAGGCTGATTGCTATTAAAATTAAAAATTCAATTTTTTCTCCGTACGGTGGGGGTGATTGGCAAGGCCTCGCCAGCATTACCGGTAAGTTATACTGATTGTATGTCACTGTATATACAGTAAGACATGTGTGAGTGCGTTCCATGGAATCCCCGAGCGCCCTTCGCTACCATACGGTATCGCAAGTACAGTATCATACTAATGAGTACGGACGGGTTCATAGAACTGCCGTGTCCGATTTGTGAATGAATGGGGAGGAGAGGGAGGGG